>CAVNYN010239954.1:0-32817 GCA_963692815.1 Nyctanthes arbor-tristis | reverse complement strand
TGTGTGTTGATCGAGTTAATGTATTTTTGACAAGTGAAAACATCATGGCCAAATTCACCACAAAAGTTACAATCTACCTGTCTGACCTTTCCGTACACTTTAGAGTTCTGAACTGGTCTGACAGTAGCAGGTTGATTTCTGGTATTCTTTTGCTGCTACTTTGGTGGATTGTTCTTCTAGACAGTTCTGCTTGAAGAGGATCTAGACGTATCCTACTTGGGTCTATAATTCTGTTTTTGTCTTGCAGGTTCTTTTTGGAAGTTTTCCCCTGATTCTTTTACAAAAACTGTCTACTGGACAGCTTTGCCTTTTCCATCGTATTCTAGTCCACATATGTCTCCTGAAGGTCTTCGATACTTCAGGACTTCATTCAATCTTGCAGCTCCAATTGTCAATTATTTGATCCTCTCATTGGCATGCTCCAGATCCATTGTAAACTGTTTGATCTGCTCATCTTTTTGTTCAATGGTTTTAAGCATATATCTTTTTTCATCATCAAAAAATTCCATCATGACTTAGAGCATGTTAGACTTATCTTGTTCTACATCAAGTTGACTCTGCAGTACTACACAGTTTGGATAGGATTTATCCTTACTAGAAGATGATTTTGTAGTGTTGGCAGTGAGGCAGTTCGTAGAACTAGACTAAGGCTAGACGTGTACTGTCAGTATCGTAATATGTTCTTCTGATGAAGTATCGGATGATGAGCCAAACGTGTCTTCCTCATCCTCACTCCAGGAAACTTTCATGTCCTTTTTGCTTTTTTTCCACTTCTTCTGAGTTTTTGGACATTCTGCTACAATGTGGCCGCAGCCATCACAGTCTCTGCACTTTATCCTGCTAGAAGATGGAGTTTTTGAGAAGTCGTTGCCTTTGAATTTGTTGTAGTTAGGTTTCTTCTATTGATATGTCTTTTGCTCTCCATCTTGATTCTGATTCTTCATCTGGATAGATCTTTGAGGTTTGTACTAATTGTTGAATCTCCTACCTTTTTACTATTTGGGTTTCAAGAATTTCTTGAACTTCTTGGTAGGGAGTGCAATGTTTTCCTCCTCATCATAATCTTCCTCACTTTCAGAATCCTCCACCTTGCTTTTGAATACAATTCCGGGTTTCTTTTCCTTTTTCCTTTTGGACATGTTTAGCTCATATGTTAGAAAGGATCTCACAAATTCATTAACCCTCATCTCTTCCAGATTCTTGCTTTCCTCAATGGTAGTGACCTTTATCTGGAATCTTTCTGACAGTGATCCAAGAATCTTCTTGATAATCTTTCATTCAGAATATATATTGCCTAAGGCCTGCGTTTGATTGGTAATCTCACGCAACTGAGCATAGTAGTCCTTGAATTCCTCATTATCTTTCATTGTGATTTGCTCAAACTCAAGAGTGAGCATCTGGAGCCTTGAGGACTTGACCACTGTTGTCCTTTCATTAACAACTTGAAGAGAATCCCAAGCTTCCTTAGCAGTCCTGCAATTAGTAACAAGCTTAAATTGACTTTGATCTATAAAGGAAAAAATAGCATTTAAAGCTTTAGAATTCCATCCACATGTAGTATTTTCTTCAGCAGTATATTGAGTTTCAGGCTTAACAGAAACAGTCTCATATGTAGCTGTGATAGTAGGTGCTGTGTAACCAGTAAGAATAGATGTCCAAGCCCTATATCAATAGACTGAATATAGATTTGCATGCGAACTTTCCAATATGCATATTTAGACCTATCTAGAATAGGTGGTTTAACAGACCATGTATCCATGTCTAGATGAACCTGATCTCACTAATTACTTAAGTGAACCCGCTCTGATACCAACTGTAAATTCGTGGTCATCTTGACTCTAGTCAGGATATATCCTGCCTAGAAACGTTTACTGTGTAAAGTGTAACGCGACTTGATGTGTCTAGCTCAGGTATGAATGCGGAAAATAAAAACATTGAAATGATGATGCAGAAACCCAATTGGGAAAAACTACGGGCACCCTGGCCACGGGATAAATGAATCCACTAATCACAAGATGAGTTTAGGATAGAGAAAGATAATTAAGTGCTAACATAGTAGATACAAAACATTCAAAAGGAAAACTTATAAAAGACTCCCTCTTTACGCCTTTTGATATAAGACAACTCCTGTTGTTCTTCTTTCTCCCACGCACCTCATGGAACATCCATCAAGCTACTAGAGATCTCCCGAACTCATCTTGGGATGACTTAACCTCCTAAACTACTTGAACCTCTTGTGCATATGTCCCTCATACCAACGTGGTCGCCTACCACGTACTTGAAGGGTTGCCAAATACAAACACAGTTTGAACTTGAAGTTCGGTTTGCAAGACAAAGTCTCACGGTAAAACGGCAGTGTTTGTTTCTCCTCTTTTGCGATTGAGCACTTTAGAATAATGCACAGATTAATTTCTTGCTTCAAACTCGGCTCTCGTTGGAGACACACTTCGACCTACAAAGAGATTACCCATATATACGCAAGAGTTTGAAGTCTTGTATAAGTCAAGAATCTAATTTGCCATATACATGTAGTAGAAAAAGAATTAAGGAAAGTTAGAATCGTTAGTTACCATAAACTCAAACTTACCTAATTCTAATTGGACTTAACATGCATAAATAAAAGACCTAGTTAAATAAGTTAATAACTCTCCAACTCAAACTAGGAAACATTAAGAACTTGCATGTATATAGAATTCTCATGCCTTAAGACAAGTACACACACCACAACTTATCTTTCGGCCTAAGACACAATTAAATTTGCATGCTAAAAGTTAAATCACACGTGAATACAAGTTATGCAAAAATCTTGACAAATTAAAACAATGTTTGACACTTAACCAAAAATTAGGAATGCCAAGATTAAGGATTTTTCGTACGTACTAACACGAACCTGGCCCAGGCTTAGTTACAAGACATAATGAAACTAAAATCATAGTTAATAACTTTTTTTCACTTGGAAAATGTCTTCCAATTTTTTGTCAAGTGGTTATAATTTACTTCGAACCAAGGAAACTATTTTCCAATGAATAGTATATCTGTATTTTTTAAAACAGTTCATACTTTCAAAATGTAAATTGCAACTTTAATCAAAATATGCTGTGAAACTTATTTTTATCCAAAACCCAATTACCAGAAGTTTATTGCTAAAAAAAATATATCTATATTATTTTCTAAAGAAATTCCGTTCTTGTAATCAAATGCATAATAAGATAGGTTTTTAGTTTAAATCCTGACTCTCCTGTAATAAGTAGTACTCCATTCTTGCATGCATTGTCTAAGTGTAAAATTGGAGTTGAGGGGCATTATGTCCACTCCGTTTGGTAAATTTTATTTTGGAGCTATAAAATTATATCTCAAGTAAATTTGGATTTTCTGAAAGCAAGCATCACATGTCACTATAGCTACTGATTCAACAAAAACAGTTTTGGTATTGGAAATTTCTTTAGCAACCCCAATCAACTCTTTAGTACTATTCATCTAAGTATTGTAGGGCATATTTGACTCCAAAGGCAACAACCTTGTTTTAGGGCCTAATTTCATGAGCTCTCTCTCTCTCTCTCTCTATTTTTTTTCTTTTTGTATGATGATACCCACATGAAATGAGCTTGTAAAATTTAAATTATTTCAAGCTATTATTTTTAACTAATTTGTGCATTTAATATCCACAACAAAATCATTTGTTTTTTTTTTTCTTTTTAAATTGTAATATTAGAAAATAAAAAAAAAAAGAAGGAAAAAAATTTCTGGCTTTTAGGGGCTTATTTTCTGAATTTCACTTGAGACCCTATTGACCACAAATCCGGCCATGCCTATAAATTGACTATTGATGATATATATAAGAACTTATTAGCCATACTTGTTATGCCTTGTCTACACCTTATACGCTTTAATTGATACATACAAATTCTAGAATACAGTGTTCAAATTGTGCCATCACTGCATCCTACAAGAGTTGTTTTCTTAAGAACTAGACGAGTACACACAAGATATTTATCCTACATTTGATAAAACTTGTGAATATTATAGACTTAGCTTCTGAAACCTAGACTATAATGTAAAACCAATCATGAATTCATGTTAGGGTTATTGAAAATCTAAATGCGCATTCATTTTTTTCACCTTCAGTCCTTGGGTGAATTACTTCACGGGATACGTACTTCAAAGATGCTTTCTATAGCTATCAACCCACATGTGGGTTGACCCATACTGGGGGACAACCCACATATTGGGGGTTATCTAGTAATATCTCGCCATGTGTATCTCTAACAGGATAATCTCAACAAACATATGGTGGGAGATCGAGACTGTTAGAAATCAAGACATGATCAAGAGAGGACTTGAAGGCCAATAATACAAACTAAAGGGCTAATCAAACTCCAAATGACAAGAAAGGGTGTCAATTGTGCAATTACTCAAGAATACAGTACATATGCATCACTCAATTCTGAAATCACGATAGTTGAGCACAATTCCTGAATGCTTAACAATTCTTGATTTCTTGTAAAAGATTTTCTTTTCTCTTTGTTTCCAGAATATTCACATAGCTAGTATATATACCCAGTATTGGAAATTCATTATTCAGTGATAATATACAAAATTCCCAAATCTCCCACTTGGTATCAGAGCTTTATGGCTAGCGCCGGAACCGGATTCTTGCATGCATTGTCTAAGTGTAAAATTGGAGTTGAGATGCATTATGTCCACCTCCATTTTGTAAATTTTATTTTGGAGCTATAAAATTGTATCTCAAGTAAATTTGGATTTTCTGAAAGCAACCATCACATGTTACTATAGCTACTGATTCAACAAATATAATTTTGGTATTGGAATTTTCTTTAGTAACGCCAATCAATTCTTAAGTACTATTCAACTAAGTATTGTAGGGCGTATTTGACTCCAAACGCAACAACCTTGTACTCGGGCCTAATTTCACGAGCTCTCTCTCTCTCTCTCTCTCTCTTCTTTTTGTATGATGATATCCATGAAATGAGCTTGTAAATTTTAAATTAATTCAAGCTATAATTTTTAAGTAATTAGTGCATTTAATATCCACAACAAAATCATTTTTTTTGCTTTTTAAAGTGTAGTATTAGAGAAGGAAAAAAGAACTTCTGGTCACTTATAGGGGCCTATCTTCTAAATTTCACTTGAGACCCTATTGACCACAAATCCGGCCTTGCCTATAAATTGACTATTGATAACATATATAAGAACTAATTAGCCGTGCTTGTTATGCATTGTCTATGCACTACTACAGAAAAGCCTAATACGCGTTGGTTGTAATCACAGATACGCACTGGTTTTGACGTTGACGCCTATGTCACCGAAGTTCATTGTAAGTGCATATGAGTCAGTTGTTTGACGGCACCTATGTTATACTATAGGCGCCGGTTTTTGATTAGTAACCGATGGCTATAGTATAAATATTTATTTTTTTAATTTTAAAATAACTTTAGGAATCGGTTTGTGTAGAACAACCGAAGCCAAATACTTATATATATATATATATTACACTGATCAAATTCTGCCATTGTTCATGTGACCCTAAAACAACAAATGCACAAGCCACAACTTGCCAAGAAAAACTAGCACCAACAATAACAATTTACATACACTTTAAAGAAATTATCACCAACTTAATATAAATAAATCTACAAACACTACTACAAGAGCAATAACGTAATCTAGCATTATAAGCTAACGTAAATAAACCATTGAACTAAAAGAAAATAAATCATTGAATATAAATCAAAGTACTCCAACAATCAGTAACTATTATATTACTATATATATATATATATACACACTTATCTAATCATCACCGCCTTCATAAAAATCTTACTACAATCAATAGTTAAGACCAAAAATCACATACAATTTTGGATAAAGTACTGGGCCCATAATTCCCGAACCTCATCTATATTCGCCTGAATATATGATCCAATTTTATATACCTACAACAAAGAAAAAGAAATATAATTATGCTTTGTTAATAAAATAAATACATGAATGATTAGATAATTCTTAGTATTCGATAAATATTTATACCGTATCAAGATATTATTCGGTACCAGCATATATGGTGACTATCTCTTATGTATTTCTCATTACAAAGTAGCCACACTCATCAGATCCGGGTTGCTGAAAGCACTAAAATTTTGAACGAGTTGAAAATAAATATTAGTAATTAAATCACTAAAATTTGAAACTCCAATAGTTATTGTAACATTTAGAGGATATTTTTCATACCTTGATTATTTTCCACATGAGACTTTGCTTCACTATTTTCCCTAACGCCCACAACGTTTTAAGTACCCTAAAGTAAAAAAAACACACACACACACATATATAAGTTGAACAAGCTCAAACTTAAAACAAAAAAAGAATAATATACAATAGTTACTTATAATTGCTTACACAGTCAACTGCGGCCTGATAGGCATTTTGCGCCTGTTATCCTCCTGAGAGTCAAAGAAGTACACCATATTGCATTTAAGGTATAGCACCAGCAGCATCCAGTCGTTTTTAGAATATTTTATAAGAATATAAATTTGAATATTTAGCTACAAATAACTCAAATTAAGTCAAGACAAAATAACAAATGAATAGCTGCAACGATTTTACCCCATATAATACGATGCTTGAATGTACTTTTTATCCACCATTTCTCCCATCGCGTAGAGCATGTTCTCATAACTTGTCTGTTGAGTTGCTCCATAATTAACAGCTCCGACCAGCGGTGGACAAAGAAACCTGATATTTTGAATCCCAAATTCTTTGCACATATGATGCAGGTACCGGAAATCCATTGTACCAAACATAGAATGTCAAATTAAAAATTATATGATGTGCTTAATTGTGAGGGAGGGAGTCTTACATTTCCCAAACTTGGAAAATTGGTGCATTCAACCCGTTCATGTTGAGCAAGTCGGTTATATTAGTGACGGAAACATTAATTTCATGGTCCATTTTGACGGGGTAAATAAACACCGCCATTCGACATCTTAAAGAAATCAATAGAGAGGGGCAGTTTAACAGTCAGTCATGCAAAGTTTTGAGGTTCGGAGTCAGCGAAACCAATGCTGCATCGTTAACAAGATTAGGGCGTGCCAAAGAAACTTCAAAACTTGCGGGCTGTTTGCCTTTTTCCTTAGATACTACTTGCTCAGGTAATGGCTCCTATAGTAAAAATTTGTTTGCTATCAATGTATAACACAAAATCCAATGTACAGAAAACCTTGTTCTATAACTTCAATTGATTACCTTGCCTAATATCACTAAATGTATAGGCCACTGAGTGTAACTGCTTTCATCTACATCCACCAACTGCTGGCTGTATGAATTTGGCACAAGAAGAAGATAATTGACCACATCTTCATGTACATAGTCAACTGAGACTTTGTAATGACCGGCCAATAGCTGTGTACTGTGTACCACCATAGTAGCTTTGAATGGGTAAACCATGCCCACCACCACAATTTTAGTCACACCGTCGCAATCAAGGACTAGACGACACGGGGTCGACTTCTTTGGATATTCAATACAAATGAACAAATAATGTTAACTGTAAGTATTGGAATGAATTCAATGCATTCAACATCAGCATAACTCAACGCTAAGAATATCCCAATCTCAAGATATGGCGAGGGATCAACCGACAGCCAGCTACTACGAGTCGGTGGTCTGACTGAAGGACTAGCTGCCGTACGTATTTCTATGTCACGAAATTGCGGAGGTATTTCCAGGTAATGGTATTGGAAGACAAAGGCCATCTGTGATTGCAACATATCAAATTGAGCCTATATCTGTGCCATGGTCTCTTTCCTTACCCGCTCAATGATGCCGGCCTTCACCTCCGATGTGATCACCTGTCGAAGATCCTCCAACGACATGACACCACTAATTCGTCTCCTTTCTCGTTAGGGTGCCCATAAATGTCCCTCATAGTGATGTATCCACTGTGGCCCCTCACTCGACCAGAGTGCTCCTTTTTGCCAAGCGCTACTATTAACATATCCCATTGGCCCTTTGGGACGTCCCTTGGCTAGCCTCTTCGTGCAATTATTTTTGTTTGAAAATGAAAGATAAATATGATACAGGTGAATAAATGGTAGGTAAATTAATTAAGGAGGTAATTAATTATTAATGTATACTTACAATTTTCCCAAAAACCTCCTTGGTCTTATCGTTCAGCGTGTAATAAGTTCCATCGGCACCCTTCTTATACCTTGCCCGAGCCTAGTCTAGACTACGATCATCAATCTGAATGGTTGAGCTAACTAACCCACATGATGAGGAGAAAGATAGGTGGTCTGCAACATCCTACTCCGCCCTCCTATGAGCATAACCAGCAGAGTCTAAAAAGTGAGGGTGCTCATTTTGTGCTTGACTCTGCCTTGCCTTCCTGCTTTTCTCTTGAAAGTCAAATTTCCAACTACTTTAGTTTTTACCCAGTGTTGAGATAGTAATATAAAGTCTATTTTAGAGGGTACCAAGAACTCCAGAGTGGCTCGATCCTGCTTGAACTTCTCCCACTGTTCTCCTGAAATGATCTCTTTTATAAAGATCACAAGGAGATTTATATTTAAGGTGCTTTTCGTTGATGTACTTTTGCACCAACTTATTCTTGAAGTCTTTCTATCTCTTCCCAGCTATGCTCATTATAGCTAGCTTCAAATTATCATTCTCGAGATTGAATCTTTTCTACTAGAGAAGAATATTGAACAAAGTTATTGGTAAAATCACCAGTTATACGATATCAAATTGAACCATGTAAACTCACTCAATACCTTGATGTCTTCCCATACAAAATCCTTAAGGGATGGCTCAACTGCCTTCCAATCTGGATAGTTTATATGCAGATGAATTTGAACCACGCTTTCCACGTACTTGCCTAACTTTGAAGCAAATGACCCAATAGGATGACTAAGCTCGTCCAATTCAACCGCTACATCCTGCTTCTTCTCCTTCTTGCAAGTTGATGGACCTCTCGTCCTCTCTTCTTTTTAATGCTAGCCTCTTCACCTGCTGCGCTTGAATTGTCAGACATCAAAAGCACTCACTATACGTTCCTACCTGCATATAAACACAAACACAAACACCTTAGTATAACCAACAAATCTACAAGTAAAACAATGAGCTATTAGCACAAACAAGAGAATTAGCAATGCATGTATAATGCAAAATGCAAATGATCTTACATGAAGATGCTATCATGAGCTATGGTCAACCCACAGGCCTTTCTCATGATCCGAACACGTGTAATTTGTGTTTTTGTTATCATCCCTTACAGCCATATGTTATACACCAACAGAGAATAGAGGGGTTTCGTTAAATTGATCATACTCTCCTTCGTTGACCACATCATCAATACCAACTATATATCTCTTCCCTTGAAGGATGACTGACCACTTAGGCTCAATACGATCAACAATGTAGAAGACTTACTTTGCTTGTGATGCAAGTATGAAAGGGTCATCAAGATAGCCTAGTCGACCAAAGTCTACCAGAGTGAAACCGAATTCGTCAACTCGAACACCCCAGCAGTTTTCAACCCACTTACAATGAAAAAGAGACACCTTCAAAACCATGCAGTCAAGTTCCCAAATTTCTTCAATGACACCATAATATGACATTGCAGCATCAACTGGCCTCCCACGATTGACACTAGACTATTTTGATGAAAGTGCAACTAATATCTCTCCACTATTCTACATCGTGCTCTTATCGTCGTGGCATTTAGTGTAAAATGTGTGTCGATTAAGGTCATAGCCTTCGTAAGAAGAAACATCCATCCCAAGTCTGTACGCCAACCATTTTATTGTTTTCGTAATCACCTTCGGCGTGTGGGACAACTGTTGGAGCACTCTATCTCTGAACTATGTTATAATGTGCGATTATGTTCATTGGTCAGTCACATCTTACCTTTCAAAGGATTTTGACGTCTTAACATTTGCTTGTGCTCGTCTAAATATAGGTAAATTATAGTAACGTGCTGCAAGACAATGAGATGTGCTTTATCTCGCATTTCGCCTTGGGCACAATTGATTTGAATCAAATCGTACCTTTACCTCCAAGTCTCCCCTCGTGTCGCGATCTAGGAATCCCAACGGCTTCAACACCATCCAGGTAATCTATACAAAATTCAAAAGCCTCCTCAACAGCATAACCTTCAATTATACTCCATTCTGGTCGAGATTGGCTTCTCATGTATCCTTTCAAAATAGCCATGTCTCTCAAACGGATACATATATCTCAAGAACACCAGACTACAGATCTTAATTTCCTAACTAAGTGAACGATTAAATGCACCATAACGTCAAAAAATGATGGTGGAAAATACATGTCAAACTGGCATAGATTGATAACAACATCGGCCTGCAAAGCATCCAACATTTCCAGATCAACGACCTTGCAACAAAATGTGTTGAACAAGAAGCAGAGCTTAGTTATGACATGTCTAGCATGTTTTAGCAATATACCTCGTATTGCAACTAACAAGAGCTGTTGCATTAAGACATGACAATCATGAGACTTCATTCCAACCAATTTCAAGTCTTTCATACTTACTGGTTTCTTGATGTTTTTCGAATAGCCAAATGGAACCTTAACAGCATTCAGACACTCACAATAGCTAGTTTTCTCTTATTTAGAGAAGGTATAGCATGCATGGGGTAAAAATGTGCACTTTCTGGACTCCTGCGATACTAACTGCTCCCGTATCCCCATTTCTACCATGTCTTTTCTAACTTTGATACGATCTTTCATCTTTTCAAGAATATTCAACAACGTTCCGATGAGGCTATTGCATATATTTTTCTCCACATGCATTACATCAAAACAGTGTCTAACTTGCAAGTGTTGCCAGCATGGTAGATCCCAGAATATAGATCGTTTCTTCCGTATACTCTTCTGTGAAAGCTTAGGAGTTTTACCGTACACAACATTAACATTTTTAACCCTCTCATAAACCTCTTTTCCTATTAATGGCAAGTGGGCGACTCGAGTCTCGGTTCTCCCATTGAACATCTTTTTCTTCTTTTGACAGGGGTGATCAGATGGAAGCAAGGTCCAGTGACTTGTGAACACATTTTTCTTGCAGTTATTCAACTAGAGATCAATCATCGCATCTTCACAAACGGGGCACGCTTTGGCTCCTTTGGTAGTATAACCAGACAAGTTACCGTATGCTTGAAAGTCATTTATGGTACAAAAAATCATTGTACGTAGTGTGAAATGCGGTCGGCTATGTGAATCGAACACCAACACACCTTCATTCGACAACAACTTCAAATAATCAATCAGTGGCTCAAGGTACACATCTATATAATTTCCCGGCTGTTTAGGCCCCGAAATCGACAACGACAACATTATGAACTTCTGCATCATACACAAACAAGGAGGAAGATTGTAACATGCTAAAAGAATCAACCAAGTGCTATGTCGACTACTCATATTACCGTGCAGGTTCATTAGATCTGTACATAGTCTAAGCCTAAGATTTCTATCTTCGCCATTGAATTCAAAAAATATCCTATTTATATTCCTCCACTAGGGAGAATCGGCTGGCTGTCTAAGTTTTCCATCTTCTTTCATTCTATCGGCATGCCACAACATTTTCTTTGCATCGTTTGCATTCGCAAACAAACGTTTGAATCAAGGTATTACTGGTAGATGCCATAACACCTTTGCATGAGGGCTTTTCTTATCTGCATGTTTATTATCGTGGCTATCCTTTCTCCTATGCGTCGACACCCCACATTTTGGGCACACATGCAAGTCCTTGCACTCATGCCGATACAAGACACAATCATTTGGACGTGCGTGTATCTGCTCAATCTCCATACCTAACGGGCACAATAATTTTTTTACCCCGTAGGTCGAGCTAGGAAGCTCATTATCCTCGGGAAATATGTCTTTTAGAAGTTCTGATAACCCTGTGCAACTCCTATCACTCTACCCATTCTTTGCTTTCAAATTATACAATTTGAACACGGTAGACAGCTTTGTAAACTTATTACATCAAGGAAGTAAAGGCTTTTCGGAATCAAGGAACAAGCCTTTAAAAATTAGTAGAGCCTCAGTGAAATCATCTTCTATATCACGCATAATTTCATCAATCCGGTCATTCTAGACATCATCATTATCGTCTCTGGTCACATTAATCTCATCACTCTTGTTCACAGTATTCTCCTCCTGAGCATCCTCATTAACACTAGTGCTCATCGTAAGAAGTAAATCCTCACCATGCCAAAACCACCACGTATAACCTTCTTTAAAACCACGCCTAATCAAAAGTTGCTCTTCCGATCTCTTCCATATAGCTACGATACTTTTGGAGATTCTTACAATCGCGGCAGGCAGATACAATTAGTTCTTTCCATTTCTTTTTTCTATTATCCTCAGTAAATTTTATAAATTGTTCAACCCCTTTCGAATATTCTAGTGTGGTGCGTCTCCCATACATCTAACTCTGATACATATATATATCATGACCTATGTCAAGATATTCGCACTAATCGAATACATTGATGCGTTTTTTGATTTCCTTTATTTATTTGACCAACAATATTTGTTAATTATATATTCATTCTCATCACACCCTTAATCAAATTACATTTCATTATTTCATTATTATAAAAATCTATTTGCTCCTCATTGCTTGTTTAAAAATTTATTTGTTCATCGATACTTGTTAATTATACATATTCATTTGCGGCACAAATTTAAACACAAAATCGTTACATTATTTGATTTTATTTTTTATTTGTCCACCAATACTTCTCGTCCCATCTTACAATATTGAAATTTAATCAAAGAACTATTAAATTAGTATTTGCCCTCTTTAAAGTATTACGGGTCATGACACAATCTTTCTACGTTCCTCTATTGACATCATAAATTTAATCAAATAATTTTTAAATTATTTGTTTCCTTCCCTTTATTTAAGTTTCAACACTCACTAATTACTCATGTATTCCCATTACCATTTTAGTTCGAAGCAATAATATTAATTTATGTATAAAATACTACAATATAGTGTGGAAAACTTTCAACTAAATTTTTGTAAGGCGTTTCATCAAACATGTAGAGTGTAAAATTGATCAATAACTTATGGAATGAACAAATTTCATTCTTCCAATCTCAAATTTCATAAATATCTAACTAAATCATATATACCCTTAACAATGTATAAATATATATATTTGTATACCGACCCAAATCATATATGTCTACAACAATGTATACATGTATATATATATATATATATTTAATAAATGAACCAAAGAAAATTCATATTCCTACTAACTAAACAACAAAAACCTATCTTTACCAAATTTAAAAAAAACCTTGAAAATCATACTTTCTAAATCCAAAATAAATATCTCTTCACACAACAAAACCAATTTTCTCATCGCAAACTAAAAGAAAAAGGGAGAAGAAATTACCTTGAAAATACTTTGAAGATGTGGAGAAAAAAATGCAATGCAGTGGCTATCATTTGTCGTCCACCGCCGCCGCCGTCATTCACCTTAAAGTACCAAGAATTAAGTGGCTATGAAATTAATTCCGAAAAATATAGAGAAGACGAAAAATCGAGTGAAATTACCAAGAAGTCAAGCCCTAATGCACTTCGCCAGCCACCATGTCGCTACCGCCGCTCGCCAGATGCACTTGCTTGGGTGGGGATCTAGGGATTTTGGGGTCGAGTGAAATTTTAGCAGAATGTTCAACTGGGATTTCGTGAATGTGTTGGTTCTAAAATAAAAAGATTGGGCGTCGGTTCTTTATGGGACTGACGCCTAAGTTATTTAAGGGACCAACGCCTAAGTTGTAACTATCTGGCAACCGACGCCCATTGTTCTGATGCCCATGGCACATCAGTTCTTCAATAAGAACCGACACCTATAGTCTTAGCGTTAATTTCAATTTTGCCACCGCGTATTGTTTACGCGTCGTATTTCCAAAAAAAGGACGCGTATTTCCAATTTTTTAGTGCAACTCTGTAGTAATGACACCTTATATGCTTTAATTGATACATACAAATTCCAGAATACAGTGTTCAAATTGTACCATCACCTGCATCCTACATGAATTGTTTTCTTAAGAACTAGCTGGGTACATACAAGATATTCATCCTACATTTGATAAAACTTGTAAATATTACGGAATGAGCTTCGGAAACCTAGACTATTATGTAAAACCAATCGTGAATGCATGTTAGGGTTATTGAAAATTTAAATGAGCCTTCATATACAAGTAAATAATGAAAATCAAATAATGTAAAAATTCTTTGATTAAGCTTGCGATAGAAATGAATATATAATTAACATGATAAAAAAGTTAAGAAAATCAAATAAGAAAAAATTCTTTCATCAAAGTTGTAATACAAATTAATGAATATGTAAATAACAAACAAATCTGATGTACAAATAAATTATGGAAACCAAATAATGTAAAAATTTATTTGATTGTGTTTATGATGAAAATAGATATGTAAATAACAAATATGAGTAAACAAATGAACTAAGGAAATCAAACAATGTAAGAAAAATTACCTATTAAAAATAAGTAACTCTTGTTTTGGCCCTCTTAATAGGTCGTGATATATATATGGATCAGAGTTAGATGTATGGGAGACATACCACACTAGAATATTTGATTGGGTTGAAGAGTTTGTGAAATTTTCCAAGGATATTAGAAAAACGAAATAGAAGGAATTGACGGCTTGTCCCTGCCGCGATTGTCAGAATCTAAAAAAGTATCGTAGCTATCTGATTTTGACGTGTTTTTAAAGAAGGTTATACGTGGTGGTTTTGGCATGGTGAAGATTTACTTCCTAGGACGAGCATTGGTGACAATGAAGGTGCTTAGGAGGAGAACATGGTAAACAAAAGTGATGAGATTAATGTGCCCAGAGAAGATAATGGTGCTGTCTAGAATGACCGGATAGCTGAAATGATGTGTGATATACAAGATGATTTCATTGAGGCTTCGCATATTTTTGACGTCTTGTTCATCGATTCCGAAAAGCGTTTGTTTCCTAGATATAATAAGTTCACAAAGTTGTCTATTGTATTCAAATTTTATAACTTGAAAGCAAAGAATGGGTGGAGTGACAGGAGTTTCACAAAGTTATTTGAATTTCTAAGAGACATGCTTCTTGGGGATAACGAGCTTCCTAACTCGACCTACAGGGCAAAGAAATTGTTGTGCCTGTTGGGTATAGAGATTGAGAGGATACATGCATGTTCAAATGATTGTATCTTGTACTGACATGACTACAAGGTCTTGTATGCATGTCCAAAGTGTGGGGTATTACAGTCTAAGAGAAATGACATCCATGATAAACGTGAGGATAAAAAAGGCCCTCAGGCAAAGATGTTATGGTATCTGCCCATAATACCTAGATTCAAACGCTTGTTTACAAATGCAAAGGACGCGAAGAAAATTCGGTGGCATGCTAATGGGAGAAAAGAAGGCGTAAAACTCAGACACCCACCTGATTCTCCCTAGTAGAGGAATATAAACATGATGTTTCCTTAATTCGGTGGTGAAGATAGGAATCTTAGGCTTGGACTATATACAGATGGAATGAACTAGCAAGGCAATATGAGTAGTCGGCATAGCACTTGGCTGGTTCTTTTAGAATGTTATAATCTTCTGCCTTGGTTGTATGAAGCGGAAGTACATAATGTTGTTGTTGTTGTTGATTTCGGGGCCTAAACAGCCAAAAAATGACATAGATGTTTACCTCACGCCATTCATTGATTATTTGAGGTTGTTGTGGAACAAAGGTGTGCCAGTGTTTGATGTATATAGCTGGGCGCATTTCACACTATGTGCTATGATTCTTTACACCATAAATGACTTTCCAACATACAGTAACTTGTCAGGTTATACTTTCAAAAGAGCCAAAGTGTGTCCCATTGGCCAAGATGAGACGATTGAGCTTTGGTTGAATAACTGCAAGAAAAATATGTTCATGAGTCATCAGATCTTTATCCCACCTGACCACCCATATCGAAGGAAGAAAATGGCTTTCAATGGAAAAACTGAGACTCGAGTCATCCACTTACCATTAATAGGAAAAGAGGTTTATGAGAGGGTTAAAAATGTTAATGTCATATTTGGCAAAACTTCTAAGCCTCCACAGAAGAGTTTATGAAAGAAATGATCTATATTCTGGCATCTACCATACTGGCAGCATTTGCAAGTTAGACACTGTCTTAATATAATACACGTGGAGAAAAATGTGGGTAATAGTATCATCGAAATGTTATTGAATATTCCAACAAAGACGAAAGACAGAATCAAAGTTAGAAAAGTCGACATGGTAGAAATGGGAATACGGGAACAGTTAGCCCAGTAGGGGTTCGAAAAGCGTACATTTTTGTCCTTTGTATGCTATACCTTGTCTAAACAAGAGAAAACAAGCTTTTGTGAGTACCTAAATGCTATGAAGGTTCTATCTAGCTATTCATTAAATATCAAGAGGTTTGTGTCGACGAAAGACTTGAAAGTGGTTGGTATGAAGTCCCCATGATTGTCATGTCTTAATGCAATAGTGCTTACTGGTTGCAATACGAGGTATATTGCTAAAACATGTTAGTCATGTCATAACTAAGCTCTGCTTCTTCTTCAACTCAATTTTTTGCAAGGTCATTGATCCCGAGGCGTTGGATGCTTTGCAGGCTGATGTTGTTATCACTCTATACCAGTTGGAAATGTATTTTCTGCCATCATTTTTTGATATTATGGTGCATTTAATTGTTCACTTGGTAAGAGAAATTAAGATATGTGGTTCGGTGTTCTGGAGATATATGTATCCATTTGAGAGAGACATAGATATTTTGAAACGATATGTAAGAAGCCAATCTCGACTGAAAGGGAGTATGATTGAAGGTTATGTTGCTGAGAATGCTATTGGATTTTGTACTGATTACCTAGATGGTGTTGAAGCCGTTGGTATTCCTAACTCGCGACACGAGGGGAGACTTGGAGGAAAAGGTACGATCATATTCAAATCAATCGTGCCAGGGCCAAAATACGAGATGAAGCACACCTCCTTATCTTGCAGCACCTTATTGTAGTTCACCCATATTTGGATGAGCACATGTTGATGTTAAGGCATCAGAATCTTTCGAAAGTGAGATGTGGCTGACCAATGAACATAATCACACATTTACATCATGGTTCAGAGATAGAGTGCTCCAACAGTTGTCCCACATGCCGACAACGATTACAGAAACAATAAAATGGTAAGCGTATGAGCTTCAGGTGGATGTTTCTTCTTACGATGGGTATGACATTAATAGGTACACATTTTATATAAAACATCAAGACGATAAGAGCACGATGCAGAATAGTGGCATGACGTTAGTAGTAGTTTCATTAGAATATTCTAGTGCCAATTATGGGAGGCCAGTGGATGCCAAAATGTCGTATTATGGTGTCATTGAAGAAATTTGGGAACTTGATTAAAAGGTTCTCTAGGTTCCTATTGTTCATGGTAAGTGGGTTGAAAACCACCGGAGTGTTCGAGTTAGTGAATTAGGTTTCACTCTGGTAGACTTTGGTTGGCTAGGCTATCTTGATGACCCTTTCAAACTCGCATCACAAGCAAAACAAGTCTTCTACATTGTTGATCCTATTGAGCATAAGTGTGAGTCATCATTCAAGGCAAGAGATGTTTAGTTGGTATTGACGTTGTGGTCAACGAAGAAGAATATGATCAATTTGATAAAACCACCCTTCTCTGTTGGTATACAACAGACACCGATGGGGGATGATAACATAGAGAAAAATTACATGCGTTCAGATCATGAGGAAGGCTTGTGGATTGACCATTGCTCGTGATAGCATCGTCGTATAAGATCATTTGCATTCTGCATTATACATGCCTTGCTAATTCTCTTGCTTGTGCTAATAACTTGTTATTTTACTTGTAGGTTTTTATATTATTATTTACATGCAGTATGAATTGTTACTATGCTGGAACACGATTGGTTACACTAATATGCTTGTGTTTGTATTTGTATGGAGGTAGGGACGTATTGAGCCTTCTTAATGGCAATCCAATCAAGTGTAGCAGATGACCTAACTCACAGTAAAAAGAAGCGGACAAGAGCTCCAACAACTTGCAAGAAGTTGAAGAAGATGCTTGATGCAATGGTTGAATTAGACGAGAAAGGTAGGCATATCGGGCAATTTGCTTGGCAATTAGGCACTTACGTGGGAAGTGTGTTTCGAATTCATGTGCATGTAAACAATCCAGATTGGCATGCAGTCAAGCCATCCCTTAAGGATCTTGTTTGGGAAGACATCAAGGCATTGAATGAGTTTACATAGTTCAATTTGATATCGTATAATGGTTGATTTTATCTATAACGTTGCTCAATATTCTTGTCGTGCAGAAAAGATTCAATCTCAAGAATGACGACTTGTAGGAGGCTATATTGAGAGAAGCTGGGAAAAGATTGAGTGACTTCAAGACTATGTTGGTGTGAAACTACATCAAAAAGAAGCACCCAAAATATAAAACTCCTTGTGAGCTTTATGATTTCATGAAGCCTGAAATATGGGAAAAGTTCAAGCAGGATCATGGCACTCCTGAGTTCTTGGTATGGTCGAAATAGATTTTATATTATTTTCTCAACAGGGTAAAAACTAAAGCAGTTACTGAATTGACTTTTAGGAGAAAAATGAGAAGGCAAAGTAAAGTCAAGCGCATAATAAGCACCCTCGCTTCTTAGGCTCTGCCGGTTATGCTTGTAGGAGGGCGGAGTGGCTGGGGATAGACCCCTTATCTTCCTCCTCCTCATATGGGTCAGTTAGCTCGACCATTCAGACCGATGATTGCAATCTAGATTGGGCTCGGGCAAGGTATAAGAAGAGTACCGATGGAACTTATTACATACCAAACGAGAAAACCAAAGAGGTTTTTAAGAAAATTGTAAGTATATATTAATAATTAATTTTTTCTTTACCTAAGTTATTTGCTGTTTATTCACCTGTCTTATATTTATCTTTTATTTTTTTCAAATAGATAGAATTGTACGAAGAGGCAAGCCAAGGGACGTTTGTCCGAAAGAGACACTGGGATATCTTAATGGCGGTGCCTGGCAAGGAGGAGCACCCTGGTTGAGTGAGGGGCTATGGTGGATACGTCACTGTAAGGGACGTTTATGGATGACCTGATGAAACTAGAAAATGACCGAGTGGGGTCGTGTCACTTAACGATATTAGATAGGTGATCACATTAGAGGTGGAGGCCAGCATCACTGAGAGGGTGAGGAGAGAGACCATGACATAGATACAGGCTAGTTCCATATGACGCAGTCACAGATGACCTCTGTCTTCCAACACTTTGGTATGGAAATACTTGTGCTCTTTTGTAGCATGAAAATACCTAAGGCGGTGCGTCCGTCTATTAGACCTCCGACTCGTAGTAGATGCCACTCGATCGATCCCCTGCCACATCCTGACATTGAGGTATACTTAGTATTGTATTATGATGTTGTTGAATGCATTGACTTCATTTCAATTCTTACAGCTAACGTTACTTTGTTTACTTGTATTGAATAGTCAAAGAAGCAGACCTTGTGTCGTCTCCCCCTTGTTTATAAGGGCGTCACTAAAATTGTGGGAGAGGGGATGGTTTACCCATCCGATGCTGTAACAGTGGTGCACGGTAAACATCTACTACCTGGTCATTACAAAGTCTCAGTTGACTTTGTACATGATGATGCAGTGGATTATATTCTTCCAGTGCAAAGTTCATTCCATCAACAATTAACGGATGTAGGTGAAGGCGGTTTCACTCAGTGGCCTGCACATTTAGTGATTAGGCGCGGTAATGAATTGAAGTTACACAAAAAACTTTTTTGTACATTGGATTTTGTGTTACACATGTTATGATGACAAACAAATTTTCACTGCTGAAACACTTACCAGAGCAAGCAACATCCACAGGAAAAGGCAAACAGCCCGCGAGTGTTGAAATCTCTTCGGCGTGGCCTAACCTTGTTGACGATACAACATTGGTTTCCCTAAGTTGCAACCTCAAAAGGTTGCACGATCTGACTATGAGACTATCCATTTCTATAGATTTCATTGACGTGCCAATGGTTGAGGATGTGTTTCACCACCCTATTGACATGGTGAATGATATTCATGTTTCTGTCGACGATATTACCTACTTGCTTAAGATGCAATGGTTGAACGTACCTATTTTGCAAGTTTGGAAAATGTAAGACTTCCTCACTCACAATTAAGTACATTATATAATTTTTAGTTTAACATTTCACGTTTGGTATAATATATTTCAGGTAACTATATCATTTGTGCAATGAATACGGGATTCAAAATATCAAGTTTCTTTGTTCAGAATTGATCGGGGCAATTAATTTTTGAGTTAGTGGAGGGCCGAGTTTTACTTACATGTTCAAAGCGATTGTACAAATGATCTCAACAAGTACATTCTAGCACCATATCATCAGGGGTAAAACCGTTGCAGCTACTCATGTGTTTTTTGACTTTTTCTTAATTTGAATTATTTGCGGCTAAATTATGCAAACTTACATTCTTATAAAATATTCTAAAAACCACTGGATGCTGTTTGTGGTGAGACTTGAACGAAACATGGTGTACTGCTTGGACTCTCTAGAGGATAAGTTGCGCAAATTAACTATCAATTTGGAATTTGTTTGTGTGAGCAGTTATCAATAACTATTGACATAATAGTCTTTTTTGTGTAAGTTTGAGTTTATTTAACTTATATATTATAACTTTAGGTTAGTTAAAACATTGTAGGCATCAGGGAAAATAAACAAGAACCATCTCATGTGGAAATCAATTGTGGTATGAAAAATATCCTCTAAATGTTACAATAACTATTAAAGTCTCAAATTTTAGCGGTTCAATTACTAATATTTTTTTTCAACTCGTTGGAAATTTTAGTGTGCCCAGCAACCAGGTTCGATTGAGTGTGACTGCAGTGTGATGAAAAATATATACGAGATAGTCACACTATATTCTAGTAGTTCAGAAAATCTTGATATGGTATAAATATTTATTGAAAACTAAGAATTATCTAATCATTCATGTATATATTTTATTAACAAAGTAATTATATTTCTTTCGTTTGTAAATGCATATGAAGCTAAATCATATATTCAAGCGAATATAGATGAGATTCGGGATAATGGGCTGAGTACTTTGTTGATCATTGTACGTGATTTTTGGTCTTATCTATCTTGAAATATGGTTTACTTATGGATTATAGATTTTCTTGTAAATATGTACATTTCAATAGTTATTGCACATTATTTCAATAGTTAATTAATGACATAATGGTTTTGAGCAATTTATAGATTACATTATTGGTAATGTTTGAATTAGTTATTGATTGTAGTTAGATTTATATTAAGATGGTGATAATTAGAGTAGTATAGTAATATAATAGTTATTGGAGTACTTTAATTTATATTCAGTGGTTAGTTTGATTTTCAATGGTTTATTTACGTAAGTTTATAATGCTAGATTACGTTATTGCTAAAGTTTGGAGTAGTTATTGATTGTAGTCTCATTCATATTAAGTTAGTTATGATTGCGTTAAAGTGTATGTAATCGCTAGTGTTGGTGTTGTTTCTTCTTGGTTATGGATTGTGCATTTGTTGTTTTACTTTCGTAAGGCTACTCCTGGTGTATATTACAAAAAAAAAAGGCGTCGTTTATTCTCCAACAGCCGGCGCCTAAAGTCAATTAAAAAAATTAATAAAAATACAATAGGCGTCAGTTGTAGAGGCCAAACCGATGCCTAAAGTGAACAATAGGCGGCAGTTTGGCATCTGCAACCAACGTCTATTGTCTATATTTTTTTTAATTGACTTTAGGCGTCGGTTTTTGTGAAACAACCGATGCCTATTGTTACCTTTAGGCGTCGTCCAACAACCGACGCTTATACCTTTACAATACGCGTCACTAGCAAAGGCCTCGCCGTCAAAACCGATGCGTATTCATCAATACAACCAACGGCCATTGTGCTTTTCTGTAGTAGTGTTTGCGGCTATGACAACTATCTTGCAACTGATTGTAGACACAAATTTGATGAACGTTATAATGGTTCAATGCCAAATCAGAATCAAGGAAGAAATCCTTCATGATAAGTACTGTCACTGATCTAGCCTGGTATGCAGACACTGGAGCAAGCCACCACGTAGCTTAGACTAAAGATTTTCTAGATGAGGCAACACAATACAAAGGTAAGCAAAGTTAATGATTGGTGATGGCAATAGTTTAAAGATTTCACATGTTGGTTCTTCTAAAATGCCTGTTGTTGATGATAAGTGCTTGTTCATGAATGACATGCCAATAGTTCCCAACATTAAGAGAAATTTAGTCAGTATGTCAAAAGTTACATCTGATAATAAGGCATTTATGGAATTTTATCCTGACTGTTGTTTTGTGAAGGACCAATTGACCAAGAGGACTTTGCTGCAAGGGAAGACAAATGAAGGCTTGTATCAACTTGAATTTCCTAGACACAAGTCAAACAAACTAGTTTCAGCCTGTAAGAACCTTTTCCTAGTTGAGAAAACCTCTAATCCAGAAAAGTAGCAGAATAAACTAAAATTGTGGCATAATAGATTAGGTCATGCCTCTGATATTGTATTGTCCAATTTCCTAGAGTCATGTAATCCCGTTCTGAAATCAATGAAATCAAAGTTTTTCTGCGAAGCTTGCAAGTATGGAAAGTCACATAATTTACCTTTCAAAAATTTTGATTGTCATGCTAAAAATGTTCTCGATCTGATACATACAGATGTTTGAGGACCAGCACCAACATCTTCAATTAATGGTTTTAAGTTCTATATTATCTTCACTGATGATCATAGCAGGTTCACATGGATTTATCCACTTAGGGCTAAGTCTGAAGCCATACAAACCTTTGTCCAGTTCAAAAACCTAACTGAAAACAAATTTGACAGAAAAATTAAAATAATACAATGTGATTGGGGTAGAGAGTTCAAACCTTTATAAAATTTAACTGAGCAAAGTGGGATAGAATTAAGACTATCTTGTCCTTATACCTCTGCTCAGACTGGAAGAGCAGAGAGAAAACATAGACACTTGACTGAAATGGGCTTTACTTTACTAGCACAATCAAAAGCACATTTAACCTATTGGTAGGAAGCCTTTCAAATTGCTGTACGCATCATTAACAGGCTTCCCGCACCTGTTCTGGAAAACAAAACACCTTGTGAAATACTATATGACAAATGACCAGACTATTCATTCCTTAAAACATTTGGTTGTGCTTGCTATCCATGCCTCAGACCTTGTTGAAACAACAAACTCAGTACCACTCGACAAATTCAACATTCAACTTCAAAATTCCAACAATTTGGAAAATGACTTTATCATTTAAAGGTAAAATATAACCAATAGCTTCCACAACTGAGTTCAATAATTTAATATCAAAACCGCATTACCTTCTGGCATAACTTTTTCATAATCATTTGTAAAAAATAAAAATGTATGTCTCCAGAAACTTTAATGCTAGCAACTTTCAACTAACGCAACCTGCGTACAAGAAGAAATTTAGAAAAAGCTTCATGTCAGTTAAGTAAGCTTAACTAAGCAGCAGATAATCAATGGACATAATTGGGTTAAAATTAGATGCTAATTGTAATAGCTAAAGCATTCTAACTTAAGAAAATCTAGGAAGAAAGACGCAAGAATCATGACCACCGATGTTGGAAGAGCCTGAGTCCACTCTGTCCAACTCGTTCTTCACTTCACTCATACCCCACAGAGATGCCGTCGACGGGGGAAGACCGACCTCGTCATCAAAAGCCTCTAGTAAATACCCTAAATCCGGCTGAGACAAAGCTGGCTCAGCTACTTTCACTGTGGTCATCGTCATCATCGCTGCAGTCAGCCAGCTGAGTCGAGATCCTGACTTGTCGTGCAAAGCTCCTAGTCATCATCACCCAAACCATTAAACAAGTCCTCTCTCATCTCCTTCTTCACCAACTTCTACCGGACAGAGTGCAGGCACTAAAATAAGCCTATTGAATGAATTGAGAAATTAGGTGTGGAAAATTTGCCCCTTACTGGCCCACTTCAATAATGAATTGAGATATTTGGCGCTGGTTCCTAAATGGAACCGACGTCTATTAAATGAACATGGAGCACCCATGTCAGCTTCTAGATGGAACCGGCGCGTATTGTTAATGTATAGGCATCGATTACCTCCTAGCAATCGACGCCTATAGAGGCAACTGACGCCTGTAGTTTTGTTACACTATACACGTCAGTTTTTCAGTGAAATCGACGTGCATACTATATAAATAATTTCAAAATGGTAACCGCACTGCCGTTAGGCGTCGTATTTTAAGTGAACCGACGTCTATTGTCGGTTTTTTTGTCAAGTTTGTAGTAGTGAAGCTAGTTCCATCTTCTGAAAACCTCAAAGTAATCAGTAACAAACGAGTCTACAAAATCAAACATGACTTGGAAGGAAATGTTGAAAGATACAAGACAAGGTTAGTTGCCAAGGGGTATTTGCAAACCCTTGGAGTTGACTTTAGAGAAACATTTAGTCCAGTCATAAAAGCTGGCACATTAAGGGTGATTCACACTTGCAGATATCAAAAGATTGGGAAATCAGACAAATTGATATAAACAATGCATTTTTAAGTTAGAAAATTGAAGAAGAAGTGTACATGCATCAACTTGAAGGCTTTGTGGATAAGTAAAAAGCCAACATATATCTTCAAATTGGAGAAGGCATTTTTTGGTTTAAGACAATCTCCTAGGGCATGGTATGATAGCAATGGCGGAGACAGGGGAGGGCCATCCTGGGCCGCAGCCCACCCCTGTTTTGGTCCATTACAAGGTAAAAATTAAAAAAAAAAAAAATTTTAAGCTTTGGGCTCGGGGGACAATTACTTGGGCTCGGGAGGCAAGACATTTCGGCCCAAGAAAAAACAAAAACTTCAAAAAAAAAGCCAGAATGTTGTCGATTCTTTCGACACCCTCTTTACCCAATTACCCTCCTCAAGATTCAAATTGTCCCTCAAATTCCAGCTCCAGTGGTGGTGAACGGTGGTCCGGCAACGACTAAAGGTAGGCGGGAAGGGCAACGGTTGCTGGTTGGTCTCTCCTCTTCTAGGCATCTTCTTCTTCTAATTCTTGTCCTAATTCCTAAATTGATTTTGCCCTATGTTATGTTTAAATATAAGGGGGATTTTTTTTTTATTTTCAAGACAAAAATAACTTTGGGAGCATGGTTGTTGAATTCAAAAATATATTCGATCCATGCCTTCCTAGTCCATTTTAGTTTTGGAACAGTCTTCCATTACAGAAAGTTGCAGTTCCTTGGAGACTGCAGATAGTATTAGTACAACAGGTAATAGAATCGATAAAATTTTGTGCTTCTGTATCAATAATGAAATATTCTATTATTTTCACAAACTGAGTTTAATAGTGTTCAAAAATGGGCATGTACTAAGTTTACAACTTTAGTTCAAACTTGAATCATCTACTTTTAAGAAAATCTCTCTGTTTCTACTGGATGTTGGAAGACAGAACCTTCAGACAAGGAAATCCTATAGAATGTGGGTTATATACTTTGTAGAAGCAACTTATGAGTTTTTGGGTACAAAAAGGAAATTTTACAAAATGGATTGTTATTGATTTTTAATATTAGTCTTTTTGGAAAATAAATCACTCATGTAAACTCAAAATAGATATTGATTCTCTTATTGATGCCCCTATTAAAGTAAAAAATCATCACATTCAGTTTACGTTTTAGCTTAATGTATTAGGTTTTGAGTTGTTAAACACTATTTATAATGCACTTTAGCTTTTTTAATGTTTTCAAAAATTAATATTTATATATGACATTTTTTGAGTTTTTGTTTCAGCTCCCCCCTCTCTCCTGTGCTGGCTCCGCCATTGTATGATAGCTTAAAAAATGAACTGCTTAATTGGGGTTTCAGGAAATCCAAAGTTGATAGTTCATTATTCTTTTGCTGCGGTGATGGAAGAGCCTTATTTGCACTTATATATGTAGACGATATAGTCGTTACTGGTAATGAAGTGAAGGAGATACAAAAATTCTTTGATAAACTGCATAAAAGATTTGCCTTAAAAGATATGGGATCATTGTATCATTTTCTTGGAGTGGAGGTTCAAAGAAGCCAAACTGAACTATATCTAATACAATCACAGTTTGCAATAGAACTGTTAAGAAGGTTTGAATTCCAGAACCTTAAACCATCTTCGACACCAATGGCAGTTGGGAAACAGCTGCCTAAAAATGATGGAAAATAGTTGGTAAACCCCAAAATTTATAGGAGTGCAATAGGTGGACTTCAATATCTATGCTATACCTGACCTGGCTTGAGTTTTGCCGTGAATAAGTTAAGTCAATTTATGCAAGCACTACCAGATGAACATTCGAAGGGACTTAAAAGAGTTTTCAGACACATAGAGGGAACTTTGAATCAGGGAATTTGGATGTACAAAAGTGAGAACTTGAACATCACTGTCTATATAGATGTTGATTGGAGAGCTTGCTCAGATGACACAAGGTCAGTTGTAGGTTATTGTGTATTTGTTGGAGAAAATCTAGTAGCACGGTTCTTCAAAGAAACAAAGTGTTGTCGCAAGGTCAAGTGCAGAAGCAAATTAGTATAGGGCATTAGCTCAAGCAACAGCTGAAGTATGTTGGTTACAATCTCTATTTAAAGAACTCAGCTTGAAGTCCAGTATTCCAACAGTCTGATGTGATAGCATTAGTGCAAGTGCAATTGCTGCAAACCCACTCTATCATGCAAGAACTAAGCATATAGAATTGGACTTGCATTTTGTGATAGATAAACTTTTGGAAAATTCTATGGAAGTGAAATATATTACATTCTATTACCAAACAGCTAACTTGTTCACTTAACCATTATCACAGTCAAGGTTCTATTATGTTAAAGACAAGCTTAGAGTGAGATAGCCTCCCTCCAGCTTGAGAGGGGGTGCTAGAAATCAAGACATGATCAAGAAAGGACTTGAATGTCGATTATACAAACAGAAGGACTGATCAAACTCCAAATGACAAGAAGGTATCTCAATTGTGCAATTACTCAAGAATAGAGTACAAATGCAGCACTCACTTCTGAAATCACAATACTGTAGCACAATTCCTGAATCCTCAACAATTTTTGATTTCTTGTAAAAGATTTTTTTTTTTTTATCTTTGTTTCAAGAATATTCACATAGCTAGTATATATACCCAGCTGTATTGGAAATTCATTATTCAGTGATAATATACATTCCCAAATCTTCCACTAGGACTGGGTTAATCCCTTGGGCAAGGGTCTGACACCTTAGTTCTGCAGGTTGTATAGTGAGCATACTTTGTTCAAACTTCAGCTCACAAGTCCATGAATTGCAACGGGTGATTTCGATTAATTTCATCATCGCAACGGGTGATGTTTTTAGGTAAAGATCTTTTTATCCATGTTTTTTATATTAGTTTTCAAGGTATGGGCCACATGTGTAAATCCATATTGTGCACCAACAAATATACCTTATACAAAAGTACAATCACTGAGTGATATATTAATTTATGTAAACACTTCGAATCTAAAATTGCAAATCTACCCCTTCGATTAAAATTAGTTAGAACTTTACCTCTTGCTTATCAGTTCCAAGAGAAGCAAGCCAATGTATTTGCGGCAACTCGATCAAGGGGAAATATGATAATAATGCATGTGATGATGGGTCAATTATTATATAGTTTATTTTGTATGTCACCCAACGAAAGTATGTAGCTGTGCTGATGAAAGTTTGTTTTATCTCTATGCAAATGTATTATATATTATCATGGAATTCCCATCTTATAAAATTTAAAGATAATGTGTTTGGAAATTAGATCTTCAAAGGTCAAATATTTCTATTATGTGGATTTGATACAATACATAATTATTTCAAAAGAAGAATGACATAAAATAGAATGATGTAGGAAAAGAATATGATTGATTTGATCCATTTCTATTCTGAAATGTGTACCATCTTAATGTGGTGATTTTAATTTTCAAGAAAAGAATGATATATAAAATATTTTTTTAATTGCTCGTTTTTGACAAACTTACTCTGAATTTTCTAAAACACAGCAACAAGATCAGACGATGACATATTTTCATCCTCGTCGACGCCAAAATTCAATTCAAGGGTACTTGAAAACCTTTCACTATCATCAAAATGTAAATATAATACATATTCAATCTTTTGATGAACAAATCGAAATGCAATCCCCTAAAAGACATGTTGGACACATAATGTTTATGAATATATATTAGTTTTTATTCTAATATCGATTGATCTTATAAACCCATTAAATTAAAAGTTGGATAACATAGACATTTATTCCTTTTTCATTGGAATAACACTAGCCTTATTTTTTATTTCTGTATATTTCTACTTATAGAAGGAAGTAGTTCCATTTTGGATAAAAGATGCGCAACACGTCACGTGAAACTCACTATACAAAAAACTCCAAATCTAAATAATAATAATAATAAAGTGCCAGACAATAATAATAATAATAATAATAATAATAATAATAATAATAATAATAATAATAATAATAATAATAATAAAGTGAGGTAAAGGCGCTCCAAGCCATGAAGGATTCAACAAGCCGTCAGACCAATGTGAGCACCTCTAATCGGATTGTTGAGGGTGTTGGAATTCTTGACCACTTGTTTA
Source organism: Nyctanthes arbor-tristis (assembly GCA_963692815.1). Taxonomy (NCBI): domain Eukaryota; kingdom Viridiplantae; phylum Streptophyta; class Magnoliopsida; order Lamiales; family Oleaceae; genus Nyctanthes; species Nyctanthes arbor-tristis. The sequence continues at coordinate 4,044 of CAVNYN010239954.1, read as the reverse complement.
GATACTCGAAAAGCGTTTGTAGGAACATAAAAATTAATATAGAATAACAAAAATGAAAACAATCGAGGTGTACATGATAAAATTGAAAAAAAGTGGGTGAATACTGATTCACAAACAACTATGTCCAACGTGTAATAATTGTTATGATGTTAGAGATGGCATCATCAAACCCAAACCCTTTGCAAAATATCGATTGGAGTGATTATGTACATTAGATAATGAAAGTGGTAAGCATCAGTTCTTAAAATCCCCAACAGTGCCAGTCATGTAGTCCTCAAGGCATAAGACGGGCATTAAAAAAAATAAAAATAAAAATTGGATTCCATTAGTGATAAATAGTTACTTGTTACTAAGAAACTAAATTTAGAGTGACATATACAACAATATTGAACATTAAATTCAATTAAAAGAATGCAAAAAAGTGCTCTGAAAGATTACTATATTATAAGCAACGTAACATGCATACAATGTTTCAAAAAATTATCACGCGTCTTGCACTTTTGAAAGCAATTGCAAATGTTCACAATCTAATTTTTCAACAATTCCATCTCCATAGACAACATTGTCAAATCATTTAGTCATTCTTGTGATATGGTTGACCAGAGATAAGTTTTGATCAATTTAAAGTTTGGAGAAACTTCTTTTAGCTAATGTCATTATAGCATGTATGGTTAGCAAAATTTTATATGCAACATATGCATTAAGAAAAATATTAGGTAAGATTGCAATTATCATTCTAATCAAACCTTTTACTGCTTTAATTTAAATTAATTTTGATTGACTAGAGATGGCAGTCACATTACATATAATATTAGTTTTTGCATTTTGATATGTGGTCAGCAAAATACTACTTACTAAATTTCTAGCTTTAGAATTACCATCTAATGTATAACCATTAAATCAATAATCGACATAACATTACATTAGAGGCAGGGAGGTTTGAGGTCGATTAATTTTGAATTAATTTAGTTGAGCTATTGGCCTTCATGACTTAAAGAAAGAAATCAACCAGCCATAATATGCCCTTAAATTTGTAGGAATGAAAGTTTTTGGCTGTGAAAGTTTAGAGAAGGCAGCCAAAAAAAAAAAAAAAAAAGGACTTTTAGTGTATTTGGCGTAGGGTATAACGGAATAAAATGGGCCTCTTTCAATCCTGTGGCTAAGGCAGCCGCATCGGTGGCTTCAAAGAAGGACCAGCCATGATGCCTTAGATAATACCTTTCAACTTTCCAGTCTCATAGATTGGGAATCTTCAGACTAGTGTGAGAATGTCCAAAATTGGCCATCCAATCTGCCGCAGCGTCTCGCCATATATGAGATGAGAAATTTTATTTTGCTCACTCAGACATGTTATTATGCCTACACACAATATGTATTGCACATTCAGACTATAAGAGCAGGTGCTTGAAGTTTAGATGTTTACTTAACACATATACACGCAAATAAAATAACGTGCCTACATGTAGCCAAAATAAAATTTCTCTATATGATATATATAGTAGCACCACATTTCTCCATAAACACAATGATTTTCCTTATTTATAATGCAATAGCCATAGACCTTGCTGATTCGTAATTAACTGATGTAGGCCACCTACAACTACAAAATACAATTTAAAGAATACGGATTGCGATTCAAGAATAAACTTTATTGTTTTTAAATTCAAAAGCAATCCAACTCTACAATGCTGAGAAACGAATAGAAATAGATGCCCTAATAGGCTATAGACGGCAGGTGGGCCGGACTCAAGTAGAAAGGCCCAGCTACCCCCAAAAGCATATATTATAGCTGAAAAACAGACACCCGTATGAGAAAATTACACTCATGATATCGAACACCGACCAGACCGATTAGCAACACCTATCTAATTTGTCTAGAAACACTACCGCTATGTGATCCACATCATCAACAGAACATGCAACCTTAGAATCCGTTTCAATATCCCCTGAAGTTCAGCCATGCTGCTTACAAATGCATAGCCCTATAAGTATAGCCTGAATTTCTGCTTCAACTATAGTACAATCAATCAAATTCTGAAAATATGCTATAATAACTTTCCCTTCGTGGTTTCGAATAATACCTCCAGCAGCAACTTGTTTATTATTTTTAAGACTATCATTAGTATTCATTTTCAATCTACCAAGAATAGTCTTATGCCAAGCCAATTGAAAACCTTATTCTGGATCACAACTTGCAGTACATCACTTATTCATGTCGGATAAGTACTCTATATTTGTAGACACTATACTTTTTGTTAAATGCACCATATATTTTTTTTAATATTAAAAGAAACTTTACACTCACATCATCACCGGTATAACCAACAAATTTGATAGGAACATACATGTACTAGAAAATGTCACAACCAATAGTCCCTTAATTTGATTAATTAGCCAAAACCAATTGGGAAGTATTCCTACTTCATGAGCTTCCAATCTTTCATGACATTTGTCTTAGGGCATTAAATAAATTAATGCCTTTTGATTTTTTTTTTCAATAGCCGCCTAATTATGATAATAAAATCATTGATTGGAAGGCATTTCAGATCGCCAAACCTTCAAGTCTCCATAATTTCTCCATTTTGTTGATTTATAATAAGTGAAATTAATTATTTTCATCTTTTTCTCATGCATTTCCAAAACTTATCAAATTCTACTCTTAGGAATTGACGACGCTCTTCCGATCTCTTTTTTCCCTTGACCTTGTTTGGAATAAGTTGATTCAAATCATTAGATTAATTACTTCAATAGTAAAAAAATTTGGTGGCTTTCCTTCCTTCAACAAATCCCTTAATCTCATATACGTAGTGTGCTTATCTTTTTAGATTAGGCCACTTATTTTATTTTTCTTTTAAATAAGTCACCCCATACAAGACTTCCTTTGGGCATTTATTATTCATTTGAATTTCGTCAAGTAAAAGATGATATGTCTTTTTAGACGAAGAGAGATATATTATTTTAACAAAGGCAATGTGACATTTTCCATTTATTAACATATAGTATCACGAGAATGGAAGGGTAAATTTGATAAGTTATTATTATAGTAAATTAAGGATGGCAATAGGGCGAGGAAATGACCGAACCTGACGGGAAACTCCCCTGTATATGGCGGGGTTTAATTGGGGATGAGGCGGGAATAGGGATTACAGTCCTGGAACCCGATCGCCAACTTGTCTCCACCCTATTTAAATTCTAAATTAATTTTTTTTTATTTTATCGAGTCTAACAACCCCATTCAAGAGGCATTTGAATTTTTTTAAATGTCGCAGTATCATATTTGCATTGTTTCAATGTTTTAATTAAGAGGTTGAATGATTTTTGTTTTACTTTTAGATTGGATGCTTGAGTGATTTTAATTTAATTATTATGATTTTGTAGATTGAGTTATATATACATGTGATTGTAGTTTTCAAGTATACATTTGAATTGTAAAAATACATAGTTATTTGAATTTGTAAAAAAGTTTTCCATTGTAATGGCATCCTCGACTAGGCCGTCCCCGTCCTCGTCCTGTCCCCAACCTAAAATAAATGGAGACGGGGAGAACAGGGATGGAGATTTCTAAAACAGGGCGGGGACAGGGAATGGTGTCCCTAGCCCGTACCCGCCCATTACCATTGCTTTAGTAAATAAGGTGGTAAAACTTTCCACAAAAAAAATTGATAAGGCCAAACTTGTCTCATCAAATATACAAGTTTTAACGTCTACAAAAGAGTTATTTGTAAATTATATATGTAATTGGCTAATTGCCGACAATACTCTGGCGAAAATTGTTATATATATACAAATGGTTGTCTGTCCGCTTTCATAGTTTCTTCTCCAATTCTCATCTTCTGCTAGTCTTCCTCCTCTCTCTGTATTCTCTTTCGATCAGAACCACCACATACCAGTATACTAGTACATTATGGATTATTCTCTCATTGATCTATCTATATATATCCCTAAAGGTAATTAAGTTGTATTAGCATGGTATCTTCTGTCGTGGAAAGGTAAACACTTGAGCTGTACATATGGATGAATATGTAGAGATCGGAAGAGCACACG
>CAVNYN010239947.1:0-17039 GCA_963692815.1 Nyctanthes arbor-tristis | reverse complement strand
TCCTTGCATAAGTCATTTGATATGAAAGATTTGGGGTCAGCTAAACAGATTTTGGGCATGGAGATTGCTCGAGACAGAAAATCTAAGAAGTTGTGGTTATCACAGAGACATTATATTGAGCGAGTACTTGAAAGGTTCGGCATGAAAGGGGCTAAGCCTGTTAGCTCACCTCTTGGAGCTCATTTCAAACTGACCAAGAAATCCAGTCCTTCGACTGATGAGGAGAAGAAGAAAATGGAGGCCATTCCATATTCTTCAGCTGTTGGTAGTTTGATGTATGCTATGATTTGTACTCGTCCTGATATTGCACATGCAGTAGGTGTGGTAAGTAGATTTCTGTCTAATCCGGGTAAGGAGCATTGGGAAGCAATAAAATGGATTATGCGATATCTCAGAGGAACTTCTGATTTGTGTTTGGGTTTTGGGGGAGCTCAGTCAACTTTGATAGGGTATACAGATGCAGATATGGCAGGTGACCTTGACAACAGAAAATCGACATCTGGGTACTTGTTTACTTTTGCAGGGGGAGTTGTTTCTTGGCAGCCTCAGTTGCAAAAATGCGTAGCTTTGTCTACAACAGAGGCTGAGTACGTTGCTATCACTGAAGCAGGAAAAGAGGTGATATGGTTGAAAAAGTTTCTTGAGGAACTCAACTTGAAGCAAAGTAAGTACGTCATTTATTGTGACAATCAGAGTGCTCTTGAGTTGAGTAAGAACACTATGTATCATTTTCGCACCAAACACATTGATGTCAGATATCATTGGATTCGTGAAGCGGTTAATGAGAAGCTTCTACAGTTGGAAAAGATTCACACTAATAAGAACATTGCTGACATGTTGACAAAGGTGGTTACTAAGCAGAAGTTTGAGTTCTGTGCCGGCCACACCGGTATGCATTCCAAGTGATACACTTGAAGTTTGGGATATATATATATATATATATGCCACACCGGTATGCATTCATATATATATATATATATATATGAATCAAAACTAAATCCTAATAAGTTTAGGATTTCGTGTCCCTCAAGGCTTCTAATTTTATTCTACCAAATTACTTAATTTATCCTCCAACTTATGTCTTGTGTTTAAGTTGGGTATCATCATGGGCTGGACCCGCTCAACACAACCCACAGGCATTTTGAAATAAAACTGAGAGAAAGGACTGTATGTGCCTATCTTTTAATAGCTGAGGGGCTTAATGTCAAGAAATAAGAAGCTGGTTCTAAACATGCCCAAGGGAGTATAGTTGAGGGGGGCTGCTGTATAGTTTGAATCTCTTCTGTGTATTCCATTTGGTTACTAAAGTCAACCAATACAACTAATCATCATAGATAAAGAAATTCTAAACTTCAATACTAAATAGAAAATCTTCGACGATTGGAATATATTTTATGTGCAATTTGCCTTTCTTTTCTCAGTCAATAGGTTTCAACATGGTACAAAACAATTTGACATTACACACAACTATATATATTAATACGAGCAAATATGTCAACCAAATATGTAAGTCAACAAATTCTCGTGAATGAAGTGTCAAAAGAATAATACCTCCATGTGTCCTATACATTTCATTTACTCATTACTTAAATTACATTGTTTTAGTTTGTAGACAACGATATCTTATCGTATCTTATCATATATTATCTTTTATATATATTAAAATAGCGGATATTAGTCATATGCAAATTTTCTCGTTAAAATCATTATCCTACTTATATGCCTCCTTTTTTTATTTATTTTAATAATAATAATATATACATATATATGTATATAATATATACACATTTTCAACTAATTAAACTTCAAATTAATCTCTAATGTCTTATATATGTTTTTATTTTATACACATATATACAATATAGTTAATTATAATATATTATAATATATATATATAATAAAAGTTATGTCTCATGTTTAGATTTTCGAGTTGAGATATTTTTCAAAAAAATAAATAAATAAAATAATAAATATATATACACTCTTCCGCTTATATATACTTTTATTTTATATACTTTCAATCTTATACACATTCTCATATTAATATATATATATATATATGTATAAGTTTGGAGATTGGCAAGTTAATCTCAAATCTTATATACATTTTTTTCATACATATATATACACACACATACGTTCCTAATTAAACTCTAAATGAATCTGCAATTTTAGGCTAATTGTTATCCATTAGTGATTGGTATATATATTCTATTGATTTTTAGGTTATCTTTAAAGATTTTCCATTCCTTTAAAATTATTTCAAGTCTTGAGTTATTGAGACTTCCTTATCATTTTGATAAAGTACCTATTGTGAGATTAATGGCATAATAATAATAATAATAATAATAATAATAATAATAATAATAATAATAAAGAAGTAAATTAAATTAAATCAATTTAAAACTTTCATTTTAATTCGATTCAATATGATAAACCACATGTCATAAAATATATGACTATATGTTTACTGCGTTACTTAATTTATTATTTTTTGTGTAAACCTATTGATAAAAATTTAAGTCGAGGGGATATAACATTAATAATATTTGATGATAATGATTTAAAACAAAAATAAAAAATTCTTTTAATTCTTCTTGGAGTGAAAAAGGTAAAAAATTAATGTTATGGGCAAATCATATAGAATTTATTCTTTATTGTAATATTGCTTCCTTTGGGCCTTTTGAAATAGAAGGGTGTGTACTTTAGAATTTTTAGAATAGATTTAGTGAATAATAATTTCTTTGAAAATTTTTTGACACTATATGAAGATATGCGAAAAATAATTTTTCCAAGAAAATGTGGCAGATAATGAATGTAGTAAAGAATTCATTCTAATAAATAAATTTCATCAACACTGTAAATGTGTTTTTAGACTTCTTGTATTGATATTTATTGAACAAAGATATGGGTGTATGGTAATTTTAAAGTTATATAACTTTTGTACAATCTCTTTTCCATGGTTTCTTAGTTTTCATATTCAATGTGAAATTAAATTTATATTAAAAAATTCTTCATTAATTCTCATTTTTATTAATTAAAAGTATTAATTCATGAATGACAATTTAATTAGCTTTGTGCTAAGTGAGAAAATTAAATGCAATAAAATTATAATTATTAGTAATATATGTATATGAGTGAGTAATACGCGTTAAAATTATAACTATTTAGTTCTTCAAATTATCACGCATTTTTTGTTAATTATTATATTTTGTGCAACACACGAATATACAACTAGTAACTTAAATCTGAGCATATAGAAAAATTAAGAGTTGAACTACATTTCAATAGAGAAAGTGGCATATATTTGGAAATTGTGACAGTCAAAAAAGGAAGAGAAGTCTGCTTTAGAGGGACCGACGGAGTATTCATTACTACTCGTAATTAGATCAAGAGTCTTAGTGTCAACATGATAGGTCTAGCTAATACAATGTTATGGCGTCTATTTATTTAAATGAACTTATTATTTAATAAAATCCCTCCTACGACGTGTTAAAGACAAGAACAAATAATACTATTCTCGGCATTCAGTTTCAGTTTCAGTTAGTGAAAGGACGGATACCGAACTGAAAAATTCGGTTTCGGTTTCGGTTTCGGTTTTATTAGTTTCAAAAGTGAACGGTTTTGATTTCAGTTTCTTTCGGTTTTTGTATTTAATAAATTTACACTGTGCTAAATAAAAAAATGAAAACAAACTTTAATAGAAAAAAATATTGAAACTAAACATGGTAATAAAATTACAAAAACAACACTAAAACTGAAAAATAGTAACCAAATTGTTAAAAAAGTTGTACTAGCTTTTGAAAAAATAGGCTCAAAACTAAGTTCTACTATAAGTCAATGGTTATCGGTTCGGTTTTCGGTTTTAGACTGAACTGAAAAAAATTATTCGGTTTTTGGTTTCAGTTTCAATTTTTCCGGAAATCCTGAACGGTTTCGGTTTTTTGGGTTTGGTCTTGGTTCGGTTCACTTGGTTCCGGTAGCATTGCTATTAAGAATATTCCAATTCAGTAACTAAATACTGGAAACAAGTCTTAAGCCGTCACTTTCCCGCATTATTTATCTACGCACCATACTCGAACGTATAATGTCAATTGATGATGTGCAATTAAGCTTGAAGGAATTTGATGAAGGTAGAAGCGCAACAAATTATTAATACGAGATTATAAACGGGAATTCGTGTATTAATCAACCATTTAGGTGTAGAATTGTAGAAACTCCAATATTTTTAATTTTATTCGAAACTTATTCTGAGGAATAATAATATAAAATCCTACCAGAACCCTAAAGAAGCAAATTAAAAAATTATCCTTAAATTACTTGGAGAGAAAAATTAATTAATAAAATTAAACTTAACGATTAATTATGAATCCTAAGAATTCTACGACCCGGATGTCTTTTATTGTTATCTTCACTAAAATTGCTTCTGATATATTATAATAAAAAGACCAAATTCTAGCACATTTCTTGACTACTAGCTAGTATGTGTTATACAGATAACAAATGGTAATTAAGCATAAATGTTTTCATGTTACAAGTTTTAAACTTTTATCTAATATGTTAGATAGGGTCTAAAATTCTTATACAAAAATTATGAAATTAATTGATGTATTAGTACGTATATAAGTTGATAATAATATAAGGGTGGATCAACAAAAACCGCGGTTCGGTGTTTTATGAAATACAACTCGACAAATTAAAGAGTATAGTTTTATGCTAATAATAATTTTGATCTATACACAAGAACTAATTACAGGTCATACGTTTAATTCTTGATATCAATAACTTTGTAAGCAAATAATGTGACCAGAATGAATACGGAACCATCTTTCTTGACATGGTCGAGAAACAACAATATTTTCCTTCTTTCCTTGTTTCGGCCCCTTCTTGTCACTACAAGAAATGTCGCCTATGGCGGCGACAATTTCCGATGACACAAAAAGTCGTCGCTACAGCTTCGGCTATAGCGATGACTATTAGTCGCCGCAGTAGGATAACCCCTGTAGCGGCTACAGCGGCGACAACGTAGTGTCTATAGCCGCGACATCTATAGTAATGAAAAGTCGTCATTATGCGGTACGCGGGAATATTTCCCACCTTTGTTGAGCTCTATACCGACGATTTTTCGTTGCTAAAGATACCATGTTCGTCGTTATTGTTGTAATAATTTATATAATATATAATTTAATTTCAAGTATTGAATTGAAAATCACTTTAGCTCAATTGGTGAAGGACATAGGCTATGAAGAAGAGCTTCTCGGGTTCGAGTCTTCACGAAGGCAAAATAATGCCTCAATTAAATATGGTGGAAACGGGTCTGGTCGCGGGTTGGGTCAAAATTTTTTTGTGGCAAAAAACCATAGAGTTTATAACAGCGACACTGATGTCGTCACTATAGGTCAAATAGTCGTCGCTAGGAGGCTATAGGTACAAGCCTATAGTATCAAAATTGTCGTCGCGAAAAATGGCCGCAGTAGGCCTGTAGCGGCGACATTTCAGCCTATAACGGGGACTACAAGAAACATTTTTTGTAGTGCGTAATTACTTTTTTCCCCCGTAATTTAAGATCACTTCCTTTTAAAATCAACCCACAGCGATTTTGAAATAAAAGTGAGACTATAAGGACTTTTTTGCCTTTCTTTTAAAGCTGAGGGGCTTAATGTCAAAAAATAAGAAGCTGGTGCTAAACATGCCCAAGGGAATGTAGTTTTGGGAGGCTGTGTATAATACGTATCCCTTCTGTCTATTCAATTTGGTTACTAAAGCCAACCAATACAGATATAGAAATTCTAGACTTTCAATAATAAATAGAAAATCTATGATAATTAATTGTAATTGGAATATATTATATGTGCAATTTGCCGTCCTTTTCTTAGTCAATGGGGTTTCAACATGGTACGGAACAATTTTACATTACACGAAATAATATAAATTAATAAGAGCAAATATGTGAACAAATTCGCCAAAATGAACTGTCAAAAGAATAATAATATTCGCCTTCATCATCTCATTAAAATAAGCTTGTTCCTTTCTCACAAGAATTAAGTAAACTTCAATTTATATGGTTCGAAAAGTAAAATTTGAAAATATTTTCCTTTTTTATAGGAAAGCGCGCGCACACACATAGCACAATGACACCACACGCCAACTAATAAAACCATGGTAATTTTGTTAGATCGGAAGAGCACACACTACACACTCACACGTTATGCTAGTTATGTGAGATCCAAGACCAGAGTATAGAACACAACAAGCGCAGTACCACACTATCCATATCACGACAAGAGTGTACCTTTTTTTTTCAAGAACATAACACGCACAAACACACCACACACCATCTAACAAAACTATGATAATTTTATAGGCATGGAATGGTATATATGCCATACACTTACAAATTATGCCAGCGATGTGAGATTCAAGACCAGAGTGTGAAACACCACAAGCGCAGCACGAACAAAATGTGCACACATGATACAGAGATACCACATGCCATCCAACAACTATAGCATTTTTGTTAGACACGGAAGGGTATATATACCACATGCATATACGTTATGCGAGCAATTTAGGATCTAAAACTAAAGTATGGAACACTATAAGTACAGAAATGAAAAAATATTTTCTTAATTCGCCTTTCATTTACTCATTAGTCCACCCTGTAGTTTTATTTTGTTAAAAGCAATCATTAAATATTGGGAAATTCGGACGAGTGAAAAGGAATATATAAGTATGTTTTAATGGGTCAGTGGGAGTATTCGGTTTACAATTCTTAAATTTTAATCAAATGCAAGATTGGAACTTGAATTCGTATAAAAAAATTATGAAATTAATTGACATATTATTATAAGCTGATAATAATATAAGGGTGTGGATCGACAAAAACGAGGCAGCGTGTTATGCAATACAATTCGAGAAAGAGTATAGCGGCACTCTAAATGATTGTTAAATGACATGTCAATATTTTAAATTTAACAATCAATTATTAATACATTGTTGACGTTAAATTGAACATATTAAAGGTGTTATTGAAAAATTAATACATTGTTGATGTTAAATTGAACATATTGAAGGTGTTACTAAAAAAGTCATAAAAATCTTACAAAATAAGAAAATTAAATTCCTAATAAATAAATAAACACTAAACCTAAATTAACTAAAGATCCATCCTACATCATGTTTCATCTTTTACTGTTAAGACTCAATGCCACAATGACCCACTATTCAAGATTGCAAATTAACTTGGCTTTTCAAGAAGCTATTGCTTAAATTTTAAAATATATATACATATATACACACACCTGTGTGTGTGAATGCAGGGACGGCTTTGAGAATTTGAGTGCCCTGTGCGACAATCCAAAATGGTGCCCCCTTGATTTAACTAAAGATTATAATAGAAAAACTTAATCATATTTCCAACAATAGTATTTCAAATTAAAAATATCATAGTTGAAATTTTGTTATTTTTTATATACCATAAAAAAGTAAAGTACAAGTAAATGTCAAAGCACCTCCAATGCTTCCAAAAATTCGTTAGATCCAGATGCTTGTTTTCTAGGATGCATTTCAATTTTTATGAATTATAACAATCAAAAATATTAAAGTACTTAAGCAAATAAATTAATTCAAAAAGAGATTAAAGATAGGAAAAATAGAAGTATAGCACCTAATTATAGATTAAATTCTCCAAAAGAATATCAATGAAATGAGAATACTGAATAACCATCAATATGATCAAACTAGAGACCAAAGAATTATTTCTCTTAATTGATAATTGATTCATGTTTTGATCAGTTCTCTTTTAATTATGAACCAGTATGTGTTTGAAAATTCTTTTATCTTGCCTTTGGAAAGAAGAAAATGATCAAGTGATATGATTGCATTTTACTTAACTATTTTTATATGATTGATTTTTTTTTAAAATTTAATTGAACTTGACAATTATCGGATGATTAATGTAAGTCATTTTTAGTTTCTTTTTTCAATATAATAATATATAATAAAACACACTCTAATTTCTAATTCTATAATTTTATACATACCTATAAAAGACGGTGCCTCAATAATGTCTAAAATTTTTAACAAATAAAATTTTAAAATTTTTTGAAAAAATAATAACAAATTTTTTTTTGAAAAGATATTAACATTACACATATAATAAATAACATTTTTTTGGTGCCCCTCTAACTTTGAAGCCCTGTGCGGTCGTACCACTTGCACACTCTCAGGGCCGCCTTTGTGTGAATGATCGAGTTCTTTGTTACAACAGAATCGCAAAACTTACTGCATTAACTGGAAATCCACATTTCTCTAATTTTACCATACATTCCACATTTTTAAGCTTATTATATTCATAACATGAACGAAACACTCCTTAAGGCTTTCAACTGTGCAATTTAAAGCTACTTCCATAATGGAACATAAACACTCCAGCTTTTTGGATAAGTGTTCATCTTCTGGTCTTAATTACAAGTCGGAATCTACTATTTGAAAAACTGCCGGCATGTTGTCATTTACCCAGCTCCTTCGGGTCAAACCTCCATAAAATATTTTATCATTTGGCTTCATTCTTGTAAAAACTTCCATCAGCATGATAACATAGCTGTATACATCGGAGCCACTTGATACTAGTCCTTCATATCCAAATTCTGTAAGCATTGAATTTTTTTATCAAAACTTTGTAATTAAGAAGAAAATAAAACTGAGAAAATGAAGAAATAACGAGTCTCACGACAGCAATGACAAACACAATGAAAATTTTTATAAAAAATAAAAAATAAATAAAAATAAAAAAATCAATTAAGCAAGCTATTAGAGTTCATATGCATGAGATGCGACAAATCTATTACAATCTGCCAATATAATGGATATTGTAAACCGAACATATCCCCATGAAATTCATTAGATGGTATGAATAAATTCAATTCTTTAGATAGAAACAAAAGGATCGTACATTTACCAGGTGCAACATAACCGAATGTCCGTAGGGTAATAGTGTGTGCAATGGTTTCTCCCTCAGGCAATAACTTTGAAATTCCAAAATCACTCAAGTAGGCAACCATATCTTCATCCAACAGTACATTGCTAGGCTTCAAATCACAGTGTATTATCGGCGTCGAATAGCAACTAGCAATGGTGGAGATATTCCAAGGCCGCTGCGATATCAATCATTATGCTCATTCCCTGCTCAATATCTAAGAAGTTGTTGTGTGAATAACCACTTCTCAAGGCTTTCATTTGACATGTACTCCAGTACCAAGGCCTTGAAGTCTAGATTGGAGAAAGAGCTAATGACTACATAGATTTATGTGTCGGATTATGCGCCATACTTCACATTCTACATCAAAACTCTTGAATGCGTTTTGTACTTCCAAATTGGATACTTTTACTGCCACATGCATTCCATTTCCAAGAGTCTCACTATAGACAGATCCAAAGCTCCCAGCACCGAGCAAATTAGTTTCACTATAATCATCAGTTGTTTGGAAAATTTCATGTTGTGAAACTCTTAAATGTATTGTGGTTGACGGCGAGTCTGTTCCATTTGGACCTTATCTTTCTTTCTTTACCTAGCAAATACATATGCAATGATCAGGGAAAGTATGAGTGGCAAAATCCCCAAAAGAATAAACAAAACTTGAAGTATATATCTTTCTCTTTTTTGATCCATGATTTGCAATATGTTGACACGGTGGGACATTGTATATAGGATCACCGCATAAGCCGACTTTTTGAATGAAGGATCTACACGAGAAATTTGAGAAATGACCACAAGAAGGAATTTTGGTCCTTCGAGTTGGTTATGTGCCAACAAAAAATCGACTAAATTTTGTAGTTCTCCAATGATGCTTGGAATAATGCCAGAGAATGGATTCAATGAAAGATCAATGAGAACTGCAGCCTTCAACTTTCCAATTTCTGGAGGTATAGCTCCACTCAAGAAATCTGAAGAAAGAAGTAACATTGTAAGATCTTCTAGTTAATTGGCCCAATATTGCAGGTAAACTAAAGCTCAAATCGTTGGATTGGAAATAAAGTTTTCCAAAGCATGCAGTCATTTGGCCTATACAGTCTGGAATTTGACCCGACAACAAATTTTCTTACGCCCACAATCCCATCAAAATCTTTAACTTGCAAAGAGTATTCCAGCATAGATCCATTTAATTTATTGGTGTAAAGCGCTAAACTTTAAGCATTCGCAGGTGTTGAGTGATATTCGATTCTTAAATTCGATATATGAATTTGGGTTTGTGTTCTCCTTGTCGAGAGCTTCGAAAACATATGTTTATTTGCGCAAAATAGTCGTTGGGTGAATGAAAAATTAAGTCTCAAAGTTTTCCATAAGAAATGGGTTTAAGTGTTGGGAAAACCTTGTCTCACATTATAAAGGTTGTAATATGTAAATTGTGTAGCTAAAAGGCTCTCTCTCTTGAGCGTATGCCTGCAGTGGGTGCAAATCATGGATCAAAATTACACTTCGGACCATTGAACTCGTTCTGTTTCTAACAGAGGTCTCTATTCACATTTTGTTTACTTCTGTTTCCAACAGCAGGTTCCATAGGCTTTCTAGGATTGATCTCGTTGACTGATTGCCAAACAAACTTAAAAGTATCAAGCTGGTAAGATTGCCAAATTCTTCGGGAATGCTACCCAGGAGACCACAACCATAACCGTAAAAATATTCCAGTGAAGTGGAAAGATTTCCGATCGAAGTTGGAAGAATGCCATTGAAAGAATTATAGCCAAAGTTTAACTTCCATATATCTACAAGGAATCTCAAATTTCCAAGGGAGCTAGGAATAGATCGAGTAAAATTGTTGTAAGAAAGTTCTAGCTTTCTTAGTCTAGAAAAATTTGCAAAAGAACTCGGGATACTTCCATGGAAACTATTGTAGTACACAAAGGGTTGTTCAAGATTAGGTGAGTCATGACCAGAAATCAACTGACCAAGGTTGCCTGAAAGTAAATTTTTGGCAACAGAAATTTGTTTCAGTGTTGAGACGTTGAAGATTCATACTGGAATACTGCCAGGTTAAGTAATTGGCAGTCAAGAAAAGAACCTCCAATCTGTTAATCATGCCCCACTCATAGCATCTCTAACTTACTAGAAGTATGACGTGCGCCGATGATAAATTCGAACTAGAAGTCAGAATTTACCGTCAAGGCTCGTGCACATATTAATGATCCTAGAAAAATTTCAACAGAATCGCCCTTATTTTATTAACAAAACCAACTTGTATCAGTTCTAAATGCCAACACATCAACATCCCATAAACTAATAATTTCTCATTATAAGATTCACCACCTCAGAAATAAAGAAATATATTGATCCGAATATAATTCACATGAGAACAACTCATACGTACTAGTAAATCAACCGTATTGAAGCCTATAATTCATAATAATAACAAATCATAACTTCTTTGTGGTGGCTCGAATTCTTGAAATAGCGGGCTCAACCTTATGCATTGCCCAAACTCCAATTGCTATCTGAAAAGAAAATCATCTAAGAAAACATAGTTAACTAGCCCAGTGAGTAGAGTTTTATAAATAAACATGCTTTGGAAAATCAAAATTTAACTTTTGCAACATCTTGAATAAAATATTCAAGCCCATTTGGGAATTTCATAACCTTAATATAAATCTAGCATAACATCAATATTGATGGATTTATTACATGTCATAAAAATCATGAATATCATTTCTTTTAATAATCATTCTAAAATCCATTAGAAAACATCGTGAACATCATTCATTTAATGACTATCATAAAATTTATTAGAAAATATCATAAAAATCATTTTATTTCAAGATCATCATAAAAATTTCCCCAAAGAGTATCCAACATCTCATGATCATAACATCAAGTCATACGCGCGTAGACGTCAGCTTGGGCCATAGGTACCTTATGACCCTTTCGCCTTAGGCGGCACAACAACTAGCTTGAGCCATAGCTAGCACATAGGCCCCTTCGCCTGGGCGGCGTTCATTTGGTCAGCTTGAGCCATAGGCCTCTTCGCCCGTAGGCAGCATATCATTTGGTCAACTTGAGCCATATAGGCCCCTTTGCCCATAGGCGGCATGTTTATGAATATTAGGATACAACTTTGGGAAACTTTCAAATCATACATCATTTGAACTTCAAGTAAATCATATCTTTAAAAGTATTTAAATATTACCTTCATCAATGTCATAAACTTTTCAATTGAAAGAATAAATTTCAAAGAAGTTCATAAAGGCACTCTTAAAACATCACATTTTCAATATCATAAACTTCTTGAATGAAAAAAGAAGAATTTTCAACGAATACATAAAAGCATTTTCTCATAACCTTTACAACATCATATATATATAATCAAAACATAATAAATTTCATTTCCAAAAGAATAGAAAAATTCCACTCACAAGCTAGGTAGTAATGTAGCTCCTTTCTCGTTTTATTTCCTATTTAGTCTTTGCCATTTGCTGTGACATTATATAAAAGTCTACTTAACATTTAATTCATTTATATTCCTCAATTCATACACATAACTAAATTCTTTCACTTATCCTTGCTTCATTCTATTTACCTTCTTTTTAGCTTATTTATTAGTTAAAGATTTTCTAGTTTAAGTAATCATCTTTCATCATTATATACTAAATTAAAAAGCTCAATAATTACTCATCATTTCTATACTTAACTCTTCCGTCAAACATGTGCATCCGTTATTGAATCAAGGCTTTATGTAACTCTTCAAACAAGAATCATTAAGTTTTTCCCTTGTTTGGGCAATGCCCATTTAAAACCATTTTAAAATAAAAAACGATATCATATGTTTATGAAATTCTCCTAGAAGATAGGAAACTCATATATGTACATTATATATGAAATTGAGCTCAAGAAAACCACATTGACAATACCAAAATATTTTTCTACTTCCTAATATCTGTTTTGGGGTAGAAACTAACTAGCCTCACAAAATATATCATAAAAACACCTACCGGTCTCCAAATGATGTCATTCGAATTTTGCATGATAGATAACTCATAGAAGATTATTTTCCAACTTGAACTTTTAAAGTCGAAGGGCAGAACCAACATGCATTTTCTAATTCCCGCCTTAAGTCCTTTCCTTAATTCATACGTACATGCTTGGTTTCCTAGCATTGAATATTAACTTCTTGTGCTTTCCTTTTCATTAAAGAAGACATATCTTTCCCTCTTCCAATTAACCCAAAACAATATTTAATTTAGCAAAATACTCTGAAATTCACTTCAAAGTCCCCAAATAATACTTTAATCAAAATTTTCAACTTCAAATTTTCCTTCTTCCCTATAATTTCATATACTACTTTACAAATCCCCTTCTAGTCTTCATCTCATTCCAACTTCATGTCTAAGAATAATTCCACACCATTTAAATCAATAGAAAACTACATCAACATCAACTACTCAATTCTATAAAATTTTCTTAAATCAATATTCAGTAACTTTAAACCCAAAATCTCATACCATGCATATAACTTCAAGAATTTTCAATAAATCCAACCCATATCAGCAACTCAACATTTCCCCCTTTTAGGATTCATTATATCATCAAGCCATATATCAAAAACCCCAAATTAAACAAAATATAGAATTGAAGTTCCATTTACCTCTTGAAACGAAGCATAAAACCACGAAGCCCAAGTTGAACAAGAACTCACTTCCAAAATTTTCGTGGCTAGCTTCAACGTTCATTGCTCTTTTTTTTTTTTTTTTTGGTCGAGCTCCCACACCTCTCAATCTCTTTCTCTCTTTCTCTCATGTGTTCTTTTTGAAATTGTCTTAAAATGCAAGACAATCATTTATATATATTGGAAATTTCACATAAAGTCCCTAACTTCTTGCTTTCTCTATATTCTTCTCATTCCATCCACAAAACAATAGATATTTTATCATATATGCTCATTTAGCCACCAACTTCTATTTCTGCTTCATTTAGGTCCTTTACTTTATACATTTACTCTAATTAAACTCCAAACTTATAATATGATTTCATATAAACGCAAACTTATTTAGTAGTTTAAATGGTAACCTGAAAATTAAAGTAATCCATCTTAGTCCAACTTTGACCTTGGTTTGATTATTCCACCTTTGACTTTGACGGGTAAAGGTCGGGCTTTGAAAATATCAAAGCGGGTCATCACAGTTAAGCATGCCAATCTCTTCTGGGATCAAACCTACAAAATTGGGAAAAAAATGCTCGAATTTTAGAATGTAAAACTTATAATTATAATTAGAACTAATTAAGTTGATCAGTAGCACAGAATTTGAACCTGTCAACTTGTTATATCCAACATGAAACATCCTAATCATTGTTAAATTTCCAAGCCCTCGTGGCATCGATCCACTAAAATTGCTGTATGATAACAACAAGACCTGAAGCTTTGAGCATTCACCTAATCGTGCTGGGAGTGGACCAGATAATTGATTCCTATGCGAACTTAGATTTTGATACGAGGAGAGCAAATATTTGCATGAAGATAACCGCATAGGTTACATTGAGTAATGTCAACTTATTGCAATTAAGAAATGTTAAAGATGTTGCGTGGAATACTTCCCATAAGAAAATTTTCTTCCAACCGTGACTCCACCAGGTTTTCCCAACTCTTCTGGAATTAAACCTGTTAAATATTGTGAAATCGAAAATAAGAACCGCATAAGAACTCTTTCCTTTTCTTTCTTCTTTAGAGAATGAATTTTCATTAGTATGAAATTAAATAAAGGGTAATTGATCCTCGTTCTAGCTTCAAATTATAATATGAAAGTTATTATAATAATGAGATAGAATGAGTAATGGAAATTTAATAAGTATTCAAAATATGTGGTCGAGATTGAATAGTTGTCATGGTAGCCATTCTCATTTTTCATTTTTGTAATTCAACAACCTCAAGCGTAGGCGAAGCCATATAGAGATAAGCGCACTAGCCAGAAAATCCTGGCTATACGCCATTGACCTCACATGCAGTAAAACCGCTTCTTAAAGATACTATTCATCACTAAAGTTTTCCACTACTTTAAAATACTAACAGCATAATAGAAAACAATAAAATAGAACAAGTAAATATAATCAAGGCAAATTGTCGGTTCAAATAAATAACATGTCCATCCATTAGTTGTCAGAACATTTGAACCCAGATTTAGAACCTTTAGTGTCTTTATACTCCCAACCTCCTTTGGAATGGATCCACTAAATTTGTTCTTCGACAAAGAAATGACCTCAAGTTGTGAACATTCTGATAAACTTGAAGCAATTTCGCCGCCTAATTCAGTTTTAGATAAATTAAGCACTTGGAGTCTAAGGAAGTCGTGGCATATATCCACTGGGAGACCACCAGTTAAGCTATTCCCATTTAATGATAGAATTTCCATTGTTGATATGTTGAAAATAGGTGATGGTATGGAGTCAGTGAGCATGTTATAATGTAACGTGAGTTTTTTCAAGTTATAAAGACTTCCAATCTCTTTTGGAATTTCTCCTTGTAGCTCATTGAAAGAGAGATCGAGAGATTGGACGGTGGATATATTTGAGAGAGGAGGGATGAAAAGCTGTTATTTTGAAGATTCAAAACTTGAAGTTCAGGCAAGAAACCAAACGCTGAAGGAACTTTGCCAGAGAAAATGTTGAAACTATAATCAATGGATTTCAACCATTGAAGTGTAGTCAAATCTTGAGGTAGACTATCATGAAAATAGTTTCTGCTTAAGTTGATAAAAACAATAAATGACAGACTTCCCAGTTGGGACGGTATATTTCCTGAAAGATTCATACCAGAAATATCCAATCCTAACTAGTTATCAGATACCGGAGTAGAAACTAACCAGTTATCAGATAAAATGCGTGAAGGGTCTGAAGTTATGTGGGCTTTGAAGCTGAGAAGAGACAACTGATCAGTCGTAACATTAATTTCCCCCATGGCTAAGCAGGCCATTGGAGAATGAACCAAAAAAATTTCTAGTATGAAGTTATAAAGCTTCAGCATGATGCTTTATATTCCAATGCTTTATCTTATTTGATGCATCTGACAGTGTTGGTATTGAAGTTATAAATAGCAGAATATCTGGCCTACCATTGATAATTTTATGACGTAAACTTAACTGCCATTCTGGATGAAAACCAATGTTTACTTCGACCGTGTTTAAGCCCAGGGGCGGAGACCCAATAGGCCTAGTGCTGCCCATGGACCACACTAGACTGGCCGGCGGTCCAGTAAAAATAACGCTTGGACCGCACTGGCCCAAGAAAGAAAAAGTCTGGTCCACTAGCATTTTTAGTCCATTCAAATAAAAGATAAAAGGCCTAACCCAAAACTATAAAAGTTTAGCCCAATTGCTCCAAATCCAATCAATTAAAACTAAAAAATAACCCATCCAAATTAGAGTCATCAGCCCAATTAAAACAAACTACTAATACCAGAATATTATCTGATACAGTAATACTATCGACGAGACCCGAAAGCTGCTTCGCCTTTCTTCTTCCACGCCCTTCGCTCGGACTGCTGCAGCCTGTAGTGTTTCTCAACCTTGACGTGCCACGCCTCCACCTGCTGCTACGGACCTCAATGCCGGCCTGTGACCCGTGAGCCTCGACTCCTTCTTCTTCTCCGAGTCCGTTCTGCTCCACCCCTACTTGGCTGCTTCTTCAATTCTTCTTGATTCGGCCGGCGGCTAGGGGAATAAATTACAATTTACAAGTATGTAGAGCCCTAAACTAAATACTCTTGCTACCTCAAGATTTCTTATATAGTTTTTAAGACTTCAGTTTTGCCCAACTTGTATTTTGTAGGGTTTAGTTTACAAATTATAATTTAGGGCTTATTGGCTTGGATTAATGCTTAATTAGAATTTAGACATTAGTAAGTTACTAAGTTAGATACAATTAAATTGACACAAAATTTATATTTATGTTATATTGTTTACGTTGTAGATTATGTTTATGTTTATGTTTGTGTAATTGTGTAATATTGTTTAGGTTGTAGATTAGGTATAATTGAATTGTTGAATGTTCATGTTGTAGA
>CAVNYN010239945.1:0-43408 GCA_963692815.1 Nyctanthes arbor-tristis | reverse complement strand
CAACGCTTTCATTCATATATTTTCTAGTCTATTGATTTGAATTGTTTCTTTATTAAAATAGATAGAGTATTTAATTTTAGTTTAAACAACATCATTATTCTTTTACAAACTTTTAATTTTCTTATTCAACTGGTGTGAAATTGACTCAAGTGAAATAAGTGACAACTTTCCCTATGGGATCGACATTCGGGACTCTTCTAGTCCTATACTACTTGAACGATATCGTGCACTTGCGATTTCGCCTGTCAAATTACATGATACACAAGTCTTCAATCTTTTCTTTAACACCCCACACCCACCCGGGGAAGATGATGGGTCTTCAAGACGCACCGATCTTGGAAGTCTTAAATATAAAGTGACAAAAAAGAACAGAAAAAGATGAGAGAGAAACAAGTGATTTAAATTGGTAAAAAAAAAGAGAGATCATAGACAAAGACAAACTAGCTAGAGAGGTAGAGGGATAGCATGTTAAGATTTGGGAAGAACATAAGAAAAAGTTACCAAAACTTCAATTGGGACAATAGAGAAAATTGAAAGACGAGAGAGCATGTGAGGAAACGTAGAAAAAGAAGGCTTTGGTGTATGAAAATTGAAGGCTTCAGTGTATGAAAATTGGAAAGGTAGACATATTGACCATTTGACGAGAGATTTAAAATGTAGTATTGTAATACACACACACGTGGTTTTTCTAAATTTTTAGCTTTTACCTAAGTCTTTAGTTGTTGTCATATAATAAATTGAAATTTATACACAAGAGATAGCAAATGATCTTAATGGATGTATGTGAATTAGTAATCATTTTTCTACAGCTCTTTTTGGCGGGTTGATAAATCTAGTATTCACAAAATATTGTTGAAGATTGAAAGCAAGAAGAATTAGCACCCATATATGAACTTCATGTTTTATTATATATGGAAGACTTATTAGAATCCCACATTGGAAGTCAGAGAAAGCAAAGGGATAGAGATTAATATTTAAAAAAAAAAAAAAAGAGAGAGACTAGAGGAATAGATTTGCATACTTAGTTGGACGGGATCAAAGGGTGATCAAGAAGGCTCATGGCCTAGGCTGGCCACTTCCATTGCACTTGGGAAGAGTGCCCGCGCCTAAAGTCGGCTCAAGTAGTTGAGTCTAAGTCATAATTTGTGGTAGTGGGGGTTTGTGTTCACGCAGCCCTCCCTTATTCTTTAGTCAAAATTTATTTTCAGTTCTGGTTTTAAGAAATTTTAGCCTGTGGGTTGTAGTTTTAGCAAGGATATGGTGTGAATACAAAAAGATAAAAAATCAAGGATAAGAAGGCTTGTAACTTGAATTTTTTATGCGGAACCCACCAATGTTATATAATTTCCTACGTGCTCGATGTCTCTCTCCCGTTTCTCTGTAGATTTTTTTCTCCCCTTACCTTTCCTTATCTTCTTATGCAAATTTGGGATGAAATAAACATATTCATTCAGTAATATATTTCTCTCTTTTCTATTTACTCAATCTCTATTTATCTTTCCTTATTTTCTACCATATTTTGAAATGAAATTTGGAATCATATCATTGTCCTCCATTGTTTTGTTTGTTTACCATGTTAAAGTTTGAAACCAACAAAATATCTTTTATTTATTGATTAAGCATATCTCTATCTCTATTGTTTCTTATCTTTTTTATTTTTTAATTTTTATAGTTTGATTCATTTTTTTGTAATTTACTAATCTAATCTTTTGTGTTTAAATGCTAGGTTTCCAACGACGGGATATCTACAATCTCTAGCGTTTTTTTATTTTTTAAAATTTTTTTCTTTGCAATTTGGATGTCTTTAGTATTTTATTTTACGTAGATACCCTATACTCATTTGATTTTTACCTTTCCATACTACAGTAGACCCTAATTCGGGTTTGATTTGTATCTTTCCATAATTCACTAGACTCTAATTCGGGTGATTTTCCTGACTTCATTCAGACCTTTAATTCAGGTAATATTCTTTTCCCCTTTGAATTTGAAATTTTCTTACTCATATCCTTCTATTATTTATTTTTAGTTTTCCTATAAATATGTCTATTAACCTCTGTTCCATCATATCATTATTAATTCTCTGTACTTTTATTAATTACTTGCTTTGTTTCGCTACTCTACTTTTTGAATTTCAATTTATTTAATCTGTTCTATAATATCTCTCAAACTATGCTGCTTTAATGATATCACTATTGCACTAGAGAAGCCTTAAAAAAAGTTTAGCTCAATCATTTCAAGACACTTCATCACTCCATCTAGAACTCTGAATTATTTTTTTCATTCGATTTGCGGAGGAATTTACTTTGAAAACTTTTTTACTGCTTCTTAGTTTGTGATGCTCATTCTTTTATTTGTAAGTTGTGGCATAATATTTTTAGTTGGTTTAGTATGTTCGGATATACTGTACGATTTTAGCATCTGCAATACCAGCTTTTAAAGGAAAACCAAATAGTGGAAACTACTGTCTTACTAACAGATGATACATGGTCGGCTGATTAATCCCTACTCTGTCTATGTTTTCCCTGTATGATTTTTTTTATTCACTATTGAATTATCTTCTTGAACAGACTGGTGCTTCATTTATTTAATACGGATAGAGAGTGTGAAATGCTGCCTTAAGACTTCCTGGAATTTTTTAGATTACAATTAGGTTTGTATTTCATTTTCTTTTTTATACTGCTTCTTTGGGCTCTTCCCTTTTTAACTCTTCTTCTAAAT
The DNA here is from genome assembly GCA_963692815.1 of Nyctanthes arbor-tristis. Taxonomy (NCBI): domain Eukaryota; kingdom Viridiplantae; phylum Streptophyta; class Magnoliopsida; order Lamiales; family Oleaceae; genus Nyctanthes; species Nyctanthes arbor-tristis. The sequence continues at coordinate 40,690 of CAVNYN010239945.1, read as the reverse complement.
TTCCTTCTTTTTTTCCTTCTTCTTTGAATGTATTTTCTAGAATCTATTATCATTCCAGCGAATAAAATGCTTGAATATTCCTGCTCACTTATTTTGATATCACTTATTTTGATATTTTTACCTTCCACGATAGGACGTCACAAGGTTGATGGAATTGGGCACAAAGATTAAAGAAGCTTGATGTCTTGGATGTTTTTGCCACAAATTTGATTCTAGAAGCCAAGAATTCTCTATTGACAATGATTATAAGATTTAGACAGCTATATGCAATCTGTATTATTATCAAGATTCCCCTTCACCCATCGATTTGTAATTGAGAGGTTATTAGGGAAATGGTTGGGTGCTAATTATTTTTTTTTTCAATGATAGATAAGAATGTAGTTGCATCTTCTTTTACATGTAAAATTGTTTGTTTTGATACCAACTTGGTATTACACTAATCGTAGTTTTGAATACTCAAAGTTTGGAAGTTTGAAGGTTAATTTCTTTTAACTATAATTACCTATATATTTCAATTGCTATTTACTTATCGGCTTGACACGTCGTTGCTATTTCATTTTTTTCATTCATATATCTTTTGACCTCTGTATAATGTATTGATGTTTGGCCTTTATTCCTAATTTCAAAATTTTAACTTAATTTTTTATACAATTGTAATAATCGTCTATTGAGAGAAACTCATATTTTTTTTTTTAGAATTATCAGTTTGATGCTTAATCACTAATTAATTTTTGTATGCATCAATCTTTTTAGATTTTCATATTTTATTTTATTGATATTCACCCATTAAACAAATAATTTTCTTCATGTTATTATAGTACCGACTTTAATATGTATCTACTTTATTTTTTTACTCATATAATTTAATAATATGACTTTTTTTTACAAAAAAAATTCTAACTTTAAAAAATCTATTTGTCCAATGAATATAGCTAGGGGAGGAGGTAAGGAGTAGCCACACTTCCCCAGCTACACCCATTTTCAGAAAAATCTTTTTAGAACCCTTTGAAAATTCAGGAATTTTTTTATTTTTTATTTTTTTAGTGTTTCGGCTAAAGGTCGTCAACTTTCAGCTATCCCTTCTTTTATGTTCTAGCTTTGCCCGTGTTATATAGTGGACTAACCTATTGAAATGTCATTATTATTTGTAGTATGACGGGTTAGTATTGCATTTTGTTCCGTGAAGAAAATTTTGACAATAATTTTTTTTTAAACATTTTTCTCTTTTGCACATTTTAGTTTCATTTGTTAATATAAAAGTATTTAGATATATGTGTACTTCATTATCATTTATTCTTTTGCATCAATCTTTTTAGATTTTTATATTATATTTTATTGATATTTACCCATTAAACAAATAATTTTTTTCATGTTATTGTGTTACTGACTTTAATATATGTCTAATTTTTTTTACTCATTTAATTTAATGATATGATGTTGTTAAAAAAAAAAGTCTAACTTTAAAAAATCTATTTCTCTAATGAATATAGCTGGGGACCGAGGTAGGGAGTGGCCACACTTCCCCCAACTACGCCCGTTTTTGGATAAATCCTTTTAGAACTCTTTGAAAAATCAGGATTTTTTTTTTTGGCTAGGAGTCATCAACTTTCAACTACCCCTTTTTTTATGTTCTAGCTTCGCCCTGTTATATAGTGAAATAACCTATCAAAATGTCATTATTATTTATAGTATGACAGTTAATATTGCATTTTGTTCCGTTTAAAATATTTTAACAATATTTTTTTTACATTTCTTTCTTTTGCACGTTTCGGTTTCATTTGTTAATAAAAAAGTATTTAAATATATGTATATGCGTACTTCATTATCTTACGTGTAATCTTCTTCATTTAAGGTTACTTACAATGTTAAATATATTTTATATATAAATTAAATAGATTGTATATACATGTTCTTATTCGATGATTTAATCTCTATTCAAGGTAAATTATCTTTTTAATTTGAAGATAAATTTATGCTTTTATTCTATTTATTTAATAGTGATTATTATTCCATTAGGTGTGTATTTATAAGGGAGTGCTGAATTAATTTTTTTTATATAATATATAATGAGTACTGTGTTTTATTTTGCAATTATTTATGGTTATTAGTTTTATTTTTTTTCAAAAATGCAAGATATTTGTTTTGTGGCGATTGTAAATATTTTATTCATATTATTAACAATATAAATATTTTGAATGTTTTTCATTAATAATGAAAATAATAGTGATTGTCATTAATATGTTATCTATTTTAATTACTTCCTGTTTTAATTTTTTATTGCTTATTTGTTCCGGTGCAATGCACCAGTGAAAAATCTAGTTATCATAAATTTCAAAAGGTATTGAAGAATGAGGGAAATTAAGGGGTAAAAATCTAAAAATAATTGTGGATGCTAATCACCACATGGGAAGTCCAAGAGACAAAACGAGGGGAAAAGATCTGGACAATGGTTTGAATCTTCTTCCATGTTATCTCCGAAATTAGCTTGGCCTTTACCAGACTGGAAGGTCTAGGGTAAAAACACGCTTACCCGAATTCTTAAGAATATCTAACGTGGGTCATACGAGCAAAATCCTTGCTCTTCAATTCCCTAACAATCCATTGACAAAAAGTAATAAGAAATTGAAAATTGATAATGAAATGAGATCTTCTGTAAAAAAACTTTTAGAATAATTCTAGTTGGACAAAATGAACATGTGTCATGTGTGATTAGTACTGATGTAAAAGTGATGTAATGTATTGAAAAACAGGATAGTGCCATGTGTCAGTTTTGTTAGAATTTTTGTATGGACTTTTGTTCAAATAGCAAAACTCAAACTTTTTATTGAACTGAATACCTCTGGAAGAATTAATTAACCCAAAAAGATCTGCAATAATACGAGACAGAGACTCACCTCCAAAGGTGGTGAATTGAAAGTAGTGGTGACGACTTGCAAGTCCAGTGTAATGGCAATGGGTGAACGGAGTAGTGAGTTCCGATTAACGCGAAGGTAATTAAGGTGTATTTGAACCTACTTCTAGAAGTCGAAATGGGAAGGCTTGTGATTGCAGCAGATCAAAGATGGTGGGTGTATGTGTGAGAGAGAAAGAGAGGAATGAGCAGAAAAAATTAGAGTTTATAGAAGTGTGGGTTGCTTTTTGAAATTACTTAGTAATTGATCTTGTAAATACTAGGACCATTGGGGTTTTTATGTCCATAAAATTATATTTTGGCCATGAGTGAGAATGATAAAAAATTTGGCCATTTTTCTAAGTTCCAACTGCAAAGTAAAAAGTAGCCATTTCTTCCAATTTCCTCAAACGGAAACCCCACATTCACAGATTCACTTTGATCTTCACAAATTTTCTTCTAATTTTAGTGAACTCCAAATTTCTACTTTACTACTCCCTCCGTCCCACAAAGATATTCCCCTTTCAAATTTCACACAGATTAAAAAAAAAGTGATTAATGTACTTGGAAAAGTAAAATTAACCCACATAATTCCTATAATAACCTTATTTACTCATAAAAAGTTGATTAGTTCACACATAACTAAGTTGACCATATATTGCTAATGTGGTTAGTTCCAAAAACATTAAATAAGGGTATGATAGGAAAAAAGAAATTTTTAATACAGCTTTAAAAAGGAAAGGGGAATATAATTTGGGTCATACAAAAAAGGAAAAGGGGAATATCTTTTTGGGAAAAAGGGAGTATTAGTTATGGCATGTCTACCCCTCCCCTACCCTTTATCCACTTGTATAAAAAAAGAAAATTGAAATTAAAAAAAAAAATAAATAAAAGGCTAGTACTCTCTTGTATCATATTGTCAGTTAAAAATTGAAATCTGCTATATACACACAATTAGATAAACATATAATGGTCAACACTATTAGATATATACAATGGTTAACACTAGTAAGATCTTATTTATCTAGACATCATACAAGTGATCATGAGTTAATGTCACAAGTGTAACCTCAAGCAAATTGAAAATACTTAAAATTGTATTAGTTGGTGTGTGACTCTCTCTCTCTCTTCTCTATATATATATATATATATAATTAGTTTCTATGTTAAAATAAAATAAAATAAAATTGCTAGTTACAGGGCCTAGTTTTATTCATGACAAAAGCTTCATATCTTACAGATACAGATCACACAACTCCGCCTTCTCGAGCAAGATTGAAAATGAGCCAACTTATTTAGCCAAAACAACAATATTTTACAATAGACGACACATCCAACCCAAAGCCCAATCGGCAGAGCGCCCGCCTACCGGTGGGATCACTTATGCTTCAGCACGGCCACGTTGGCTTGGTCCCGCGAAGAAGAACTCCTCGTTTTGTTTCGTAAACACCTCATCGACTTCTCTTGCTGAAACTCCAAATGCCAGCTCCTTGGCTTCTCTCTGGAATTGATTGATTATATTGCTCTTTCCTGCAAATCATGCATGATCATCATCACCATATGCTAATAATTAGAAATGCATTAATTCCAGGGGATCAGGTAGAAATTTATTTATTTATTACCTGCTAAAGGGTATTTCTGGTTGTTCCTGGCATTGATCTCAAAGAAAACAAGCTGCAGATTCTGGTTGTTTGAAGCCACTGCAGTAAAAGGATGACCAGCCGGAACAATGACCACCGTGCCTCGTCTCAGAGGGGCGCTTACTTTCTGGTAACTTGGGCCACGCCCTTGCTGCTGCTGTGAGCCACCCGGCCGCTCCTGTTGAGAAGATAAATGAGGACTCACCACTCCAAGTAGCCTTCCCCATCGGCCACAATTGCTACTTTTGTTGCTTTGGAGTTATAATGTGGAGCAATCATCGCACCCTACAAAGATAGTTTACATTTTGACACACATGTCAGAATACACTTGACACAATTATGTTTTTATACATTATATCAGCTTATAAATAACCATACCTGAGTGATGTTAGCGAGTGTGACGGCTATGTCAGGGCTGCTGACATCTTGGACTCGGAGCTGCCTGTGACGTTCAGGATTCACCTCGTAGAGTTGTCCATATTGGTTGGATCGTGTTGGTCGTTGCTCGAGAATATTCACTATGCCTCTCCATTCGGGTCGGGAGGATGAGCTGCCTTGACGGCCCTCTTCCTTCTGTTGGCTCAGGGCCCGAATTTGCTCTTCATTGGCCTTAACAATGGCTCCTTCTCCTTGTCTAAACACTCTCTCGTACTTTTCTGGGTTTGTCTGGTTTAATTCCAAGAAAAAAAAAATTTAAATCAATAATGATTGTACAAATTAATTAATTAATGCCAGTTAAGCTGTAGTTTAAACTAACTAACATTGAGTGCTGCCTGGAGTATTTCATTGCTGAAGACTGTGAGGAATGACTGCGGATTTTGCCCACCGGGGGCGAAGAATGCCTGTAAACGAATGGAGGAGGAGGAACAAATTAATTAACACTTGAAAATAAATGTATAGAGCAGAAGAGACAAGACGAGACGAACCCCGTAGTAGCCAGGAACTGCAACAGGATTAATAAGCTTGTAGATAACAAGTCTCTGTCTGTTGTGTCGGTTGATCAAATAATTAGTGGTTCCTGGGGCTACCCTAAAACATCTCCTTGCCTTATGTTGAAGCTTTCCCTGTTGTCTTCACTCACCAAAGTTACTGTCCCTTGCCCTATATACATATATACAATCACGTAGTCAATAATAACTCATATATATGGCAAATGGCAGGGGCTGGAGCAAAATAACTACCCTGTGAGACGTAGAAATAAGCCTCGGCATCCCAGTGAGTCGGGAGGACGAAGGTTTGAGGCTGGGCTTCAAGAACAGACACCCGATAATTGGCGATGCCCAGGTGAAGTTTTGACCTCTCTGCGAAATTCTGAAGAATCCGAACTCTCCCGTGTTGAGTCTGTAATCTTGTTGTGAAATGTCTGTCCTCAAACACGTAGGGATTCTCTTGTTGCGCTTGTTCTGGTTCCTCTTGTGCTAGAAACACATTTTGGCTTCCTCCTCCTCCATAGCACAGCTTCCCCCAAACAAGAAAGCAAGTAAGAAAGTAGACTAAACAAACTCTCTTCATTCTTGTGATCTAACTAAATTCAACGACGATTTCCTGATGAAAATAGATGTCAGCTCCAGACGGCCATTTATAGTGCTCTAAGTAGTGATGGATAGGATCAAAGATTTGCATGCATGAATCCAGGTGTCGATTCGATATGCTGCATACACAGCCTCGTATCAGTTAAATCCTCCATGGGACAGAAGAAAGAGCAAAAGAAGAAGAGGGGATGTACCTAGACCGTTTTCTGGTGTTTATACAATGTGCGAGGAGGGTTGCAGAGGTGAAGGAGAAGAAGACAGGGCAATCATGCGTGTCTCTGTGGACTGTGGTGGCCGATTACAGACAAAATGGCTAAAATTTGCAGCGTTCATCTTATTAATTAATGGCGAATTTAATGTAAAGTTGAAGGGATAAACATGCCTTTCACTTAGGAACCAGTGAAGTTGCTGTGTTAGAGCCATTAGAGCAAGATTAATGTTGGGTAAAAATGTTAACGGAAAAAAATTAGCGGGACTCTTATTCCGGACACAGCCCAATTTACGGCCGGTGTAAGAAAAATTAAAAAAAAAATTATATATATATATCTTTGGGCTAGGGTAAATAACTCATGACACATTGCTCATGGCTCACTAGAAGAATATTTTTCCGTTCTTTTTTTTTTTTTGGTTGCTTTTTTTCCTTTGTTTTTTTTTTTCTTTTTTCTTTAACAATCTATATTATGAGCATTACAAAGTTTGTTACGTGCATTACAAACTATATTATTTGTGTAGTAAGTTGATGTAGAACATATGACATAATGGATCGATGGAGAATTGCACAAGAGATAGGGTCAAAATTTGGGTGTTTGGCATTCAGGCTCATTAACCTTAAATCACCATCAGTTTTCGGCCTAAGTAGACTCTCAAAATTACAATTTTCTGTTTTTCAATTGTTTGATTTTTTTTATAATGTATTATTTTACGATTTTGACCCTATATTTTGTCCATGGCTATTTAAATACCGTTCAGGCTTTGTTTTCATCAACTACTACAAAAAATCCTAATGGGCGTCGGTTGATATTAGGAATACGCGTCGGTTGTCACACCGACGCCTATGTAGCAGACACTCATTCCCTAGGTTATAGGTGTTGTTGACCGACGCCTAAACAGAAAAAGGTGTCGATTGCTTAGAACAACCGACACTTAAAGATAACAAAAGGCGTCGGTTGTATAGTCAACAACCGACGCGTATATCAATTCTTTTTTTATTTCTCCTTAGGCGTTGGTTGTGATTAAACAACCAATGCCATTTTAATTTTTTTTTAATAACACCTGAAATATCTATTGCCATCCTGCGAAGCTAGAACAAGAATTACACCCAATGCACAACTAAGAAGAATTTCTAGCACCAACAGGAGCTATTTCCATACACTTTAACACATTTATCATGACCAACCTAATATAAATGAAAGAACAATCAATAACTACTACTTCATAATTTAACATTAACGATAAAGTAACGTAAATAAACCATTAATTAATACAAACTAACCATTCTAAATATAGATCTAAGTATTCTAAACATCAATAACTCTTATATTATTATACTATCCAATAATTGACATATCTTAACATAAATCTAACTACAATCAATAATTAACTCAAACAATATTAGCAATAATGTAATCTACAAATTGAGCAAAATCATTGTATTATTAAGTAACCATTGAAATAATATGCACTAACTATTGAAATGTATATGTTTGCATGACGATCCATAATCCATAATTAAATAATATTTCAAAATAGATAAGTCCAGAAAATCACATACAATTGTTGATAAAGTACTCGGCCCACATTTCCCGAATCTCATCTATATTGGCTTGAATATACGGCCCAAGTTGATAAACTTACAACAAACAAAAAGAAAAAGAATTACTTTGTTAATAAAATATATATATACACACATAGATGAATAATTATAAAACACTTGGTTTTCGATAAATATTTATACTTTATCAAGATATTCTTCAGTATTAGAATAAAGTGCGACTATCTCGAATATATTTCTCATCACACAATAGCCTTACTCATTGGATCCCGGTTGTTGGGGGTACTAATAGTTCCAATGAGTCGAAAATAAATATTAGTAATTAAAAAACTAAACTATGAAACTTCAATAGTTATTGTAACATTCAGAGGATACTTTACATACCGCAATTGATTTCCACATGAGATTTTTGTTCAATATTTTCCCTGACGCGTACAACACTTTAAGTACCCTAAAGTAATAATGTACAGAAGTTAAATAAACTCAAAGTTACACAAAAAAAATTATTATGTGAACAGTCTTTAATAATTACTTACGTGGACAATTCCACCTTGATATCCAATGTGCGCTTCTTATCCTCCATAGATTCTAAGAAGTACACTGTATTATGTTTAAGGCACAGCACAAGTAGCATCCAATGGTTTCTAGAATGTTTTACAAGAATGTAAGTATACATGAGTTAGCCACATCTTCAAAGTAAGTCAATGCCAAAAAAAAAAGAAAAGAACAATATAGTCGGTTTTACCCCTGATGATAAGGCGCTAGAATGTACTTCTTGTCTGTCATTTGTGAAAGTGTGCTGACCATGTAAGTATAACTCGCCTCTCCATTAGCTTGAAAATTAATAGCCCCGATAAACGAGGGACAAAGAAACCCGATGTTTTCAATCTCGTTTACGTTGCACGGATGGTGTAGGTACCTGAAATACATTATACCAACTATGAAATATCAAATTAAAAATTATACAACGTACTTAATTGTGAGGGAGGCATTCTTACATTGCCCAAATTTGCGAGATCGGTACGGTCAACCATTGCATACATGTCGACAATATCGTCAATAGAAATATGTATGTCACCCAACATCTTGATTAGGTAGTGAAACACTTCCTCAACCGTCGGCACATCGACGAAGTCCATAGAAATTGGCAATCTAACTGTCAAAGATTGCAACTTTTGAGGTGGGACTCACGGTAACCAACGTTGCATCGTCGACAAAATTAGGCCTCGCCGAAGAAACTTCAACACTGGCGGGCTGTTTCCCTTTTCCATGGATGCCGCCTGCTCTTGTAACTGTTCCTGCAGTGATAATATATTTGTCATCAAAATATGTATAACACAAAATCCAATTGTTTTTTGTGTAACTTCAACTAATTACCCCGTCTAACTTCACTAAATGTGTGGGCCATTGTGCGAACCCGCCTTTAGCTACATCCACCAACCAGGATGCGAATGAAGTTGTCACTGGGAGTAAATAATTCAAGGCATCGGCTTCTACAAAGTCAATAGAGACTTTGTAATGATCGGGCCTTAGCAGTTGATCGTGCACCATCATAGTAGCGTAAGATGGGTGAACCTGCCCCCAACCCACAATCTTAGTCCCACTGTCGCAAACAAGGGCAAGCTGACATTGGGTCGGCTTCTTCGGAAATTGAATACACAAGTGAACAAAATAACGTTAAATGGGAGAATTGTAAAGAAGTCAACGCATGTAAGAACATTTGTACACGATATTAAGTATACCTCAATGTCAAGCTGTGGTGGGGGATCGACTGAGTGATGGCTACTACGAGTCGGTGGTCTCCCGGAAGGACTCGCAGCCGTAGGTATTTCTATTATACTTCCTTCAGGGCGAGATCGGCTTCTCACGTATCTTTTCAAAATACCCATATATCTCTCAAAAGGATACATATATCTCAAGAACACTAGGCCACAAATCTTAATTTCCCTCACCAAGTGAACAATTAAGTGCACCATAATGTCAAAAAATGATTGCGGGAAATACATTTCCAGCTGGGATAGAGTGATAACAACATTGGCATGCCAAACATCTATGGCCTCAGGATCAACGACCTTGCAACAAATTGCGTTGAAGAAGAAGCTGAGTTTAGTTATGACGTGTCTAAAATGTTTTGGCAATATACCTCGTATTGCAACTGGCAAAAAATATTGCATTAAGACATGACAATCGTGTGACTTCATACCAACCAATTTCAAGTCTTTCATCGACACAAGATTCTTAATATTTGACGAATAGCTAGATGGAACCTTAACAGTATTCAGGCACTCACAAAAGCTTGTCTTCTCTTGTTTAGACAAGGTATAACATGCGGGAGGCAAAAATGTACGCTTTCCAGACTCCTGAGGCGCTAACTGTTCCCGTGTCCCCATTTCTACCATGTCTTTTCTAACTTTGACACCATCTATCGTCTTCCTTGGAATATTCAACAATGTTCCGATGATACTATCGCACACATTTTTCTCCACGTGCATTACATCGAGACAGTGCCTAACTTGTAGATGCTGCCAATATGGTAAATCCCAGTATATAGATCACTTCTTCCACAGACTCTTCTGTGGAGGCTTTGAAGTTTTACCAAACACGATATTAATATTTTTAACCCTCTCATAAATATCATTTCCACTTAACAGCAAACGGGCTACTTGAGTCTCGGTTCATCCATTGAAAACCTTTTCCTCCTCCGATACGGGTGGTCTGGTGGAAGAAAGACAGAACACATTTTTCTTATAGTTACTCAACCAAAGATCAATCATTTCATCCTCGTAAACGGGGCAGGCTTTGGTACCTTTTGTCATATAACCTGACAAGTTGCCGTATGCTGGAAACTCATTTATGGTGCAAAAATTCATAGCATGTAGTGTGAAATGCACCTGGCTATATGCATTGACCACCGACACACCTTCATTCTACAACAACCTCAAATCATCAATGAGTGGCACGAGGTAAACATCTATGTCATTTCCCGGCTGTTTAGGCCCCGAAATCAACAACGACAACATTATGTACTTCTACTTCATACACAACCAAGGCGGAAGATTGTAACAAACCAACAGAACCTACCAAGTGCTGTGTCGACTACTCATATTACCGTGCGAGTTCATTCCATCTGTACGTAGTCCAAGCCTAAGATTCCTATCTTCGCCACTGAATTCAGGAAACATCATGTTTATACTCTTCCACTGGGGAAAATCGGCTGGGTGTCTGAGCTTTCCGTCCTGTTTCTTCCCATCAGGCATGCCACCACAATTTCTTCGCATCGTTCGCATTCGCAAATAAGCGTTTGAATCTAGGTATTAGGGCAGATACTATAACAGTTTTGCGGCAGGGCCTTTCTTATCCGCACATTTATCGCCGCTGCCCTTTCTCTTATATCGCGACACCCCACACTTTGGGCACACATGCAAGTCTTTGTACTCATGTCAGTACAAGACACAATCATTTGGACATGTGTGTATCCACTCAATCTCCATATCCAAAAGGCACAACATTTTCTTTGCCTCATAGGTCGAGCTAGAAAGCTTGTTATCCTCAGGAAGCATGTCTTTTAAAAGTTTCAATAACCATGTGAAGCTCCAGTCACTCTACCCATTCTTTGCTTTCAAATTATACAATTTAAACACGGCAGACAACTTTGTAAACTCATTACATCCCAGAAACAAACTCTTCTCGAAATCGAGGAACAAACGGTCGAAAATGTGCAGAGCCTGAGCGAAATCATCTTGTATAACACGCAACATTTCTTCAATCCAGTCATTCTGTACATCATCACCTTCTCTAGCTACATTAACCTCATCACTATTGTTTACCGTGTTCTCCTCTTGAACACCCTCTTTGTCACCAGTGCTCGTCCTAGTAAGTAAATCCTCACCATGTCAAAACCACTGTGTATAACTTTCGTCAAAAGCATGCCTAATCAAATGGTGCTTTACTTCCATATAACTATGATACTTTTGCAGATTCTTACAATCGCGACAGGAACATACTATTAGTTCTTACTGTTTCCTTTTTCTATTATCCTCGGTAAATTTTATAAATTCTTCAACCACTTTCAAATATTCTAGTGTGGTACGTCTCTTATACATCCAACTCTGATCCATATATATCTCACGACCTATTAATTAAAGGGTCAAGATAGAGTTACTCATTCTTAACAGATAAATTTTTCTTACTTTTTAAAAAATTAACCAACAATATTTATTAATTACTTATTCATCATGCACACTTAATCAAATTGATTTCAAGTACTTCATTATAAAAATTTAACTCATCATCAATACTCATTAATTACATATATTAATTTGGATCACAAATTTAAGCAAAAAATATTTACATTATTCGATTTTATTTATTTTACTTGTGCATCAGTACTTCGCGACCCATTTGTAATATTTGATCAAAGAGCTATTACATTAATTTTGTCATATTCCCATACATCCAACTCCAATCTATATATATCTCACAACCTATTAATTAAAGGGTCAAGATAGAGTTACTCATTCTTAACAGATAAATTTTTCTTACTTTTTAAAAAATTGACCAACAATATTTATTAATTACTTATTCATCCTCCACACTTAATCAAATTGATTTCCAGTACTTCATTATAAAAATTTAACTCATCATCAATACTCATTAATTACATATATTAATTTGGATCACAAATTTAAGCAAAAAATATTTACATTATTCGATTTTATTTATTTTACTTGTGCATCAGTACTTCGCGACCCATTTGTAATATTTGATCAAAGAGCTATTACATTAATTTTGTCATATTCCCATACATCCAACTCCAATCTATATATATCTCACAACCTATTAATTAAAGGGTCAAGATAGAGTTACTCATTCTTAACAGATAAATTTTTCTTACTTTTTAAAAAATTGACCAACAATATTTATTAATTACTTATTCATCCTCCACACTTAATCAAATTGATTTCCAGTACTTCATTATAAAAATTTAACTCATCATCAATACTCATTAATTACATATATTAATTTGGATCACAAATTTAAGCAAAAAATATTTACATTATTCGATTTTATTTATTTTACTTGTGCATCAGTACTTCGCGACCCATTTGTAATATTTGATCAAAGAGCTATTACATTAATATTTGTCATATCACAATCTTTTTACGCTTTACTATTGACATCATAAATTTAATTAAATTATTTTTAGATATTTTGATTTTTTGACGTTTACTTAAATTTCAACAATTATTAATTATTTAATTATCTATTCTCATTACAATTTTATTTCGAACCAATAATATTAATCTATATGTAAACAGTGTGAAAAACTTTCAACAAAATATTTGTGAGACATTTAATCGAACATGTAGAGTGTAATTAACGTTTCTAACTTATTGAACAAACAAATTCCATTTCCTCCTATCTCAAATTTCATAAATATCTACCTAAATCTTATATAGCAATAACAATGTATAATTTCTAACAAACAAGCCCAACAAATTATATATTCCTCCTAATAAAACCACAAAACACATCTTTACCAATTTCAACAAGACCCCAAAACATCATTTATAATTTCTAATTCCAAAATCAAATCTCTCTCACAAAATAAAACAGAGAAATGGATAAAAATTACTTTATACTTTCAAGATGTGGAAATGTCCGTCGCCGTCGCCGCCGCCCACCGGCCTGCCGCCCCCTTCATGAAAATGAAAACAATTAACTTATATGCTTGGAAATAAACAACAAAATGCTCAAGAAGAAAGTAATGTCATGAAATAACCAAAAAATCGAGCCTCAATGTCTCGCCAACCACTGTGCGCCCCGTCCTCACCGCCATCACTCGCCGTTGTTAGAGATTTGGGGTAGTAGAGGGTCGAAGTGCACTCCAAGTCCGAAATCGATGCCACTCGGATGCTACAATGTGCTTTAAGAAGTGAAATGTGGTTGAGAGTAGTCGAGATTCGGATTTGGGCAGAAAGGATGAATCTCGCGCAGCTGTGAAATGGACATTACGCGAATGAGGGAGTCTATATATATTTCAGCATAATAGGCGTCAGTTCCTCTAAGGGACCAATGCCTATTAGTTAAAATTTTAAATGGGCATCGGTCGCTTCAAGGGACCGACGCCTTTAATAGATAAATGGGCGTTGGTTGCATGTTGGAAACCGACGCCCATTGTCTAGGCGTATTATAGGCGTCGGTCGTTATTAAAGAACTTACGCCTATAGTTTAACATTATTTACAAAATTGCCACCGCGTATAGTTTACGCGTCGTTTGTGTGAGAGACCGACGCTTATTCCTTGTTTTTTTCTAAATTCTGTAGTGATCATTCACTACTGAATAACAACCTATGTTATGCGTGTAACAAATTATGCTATATGTACAACAATCTATGTTATTTAAAAAAATTATATGTTATTTGTTTAACAAGTTATATTATTTGTGTAGCATACCATGTTGCATGAATTTAAATTAGTATAACATCATTTATTAATTATATGTATTGAACGTGAAATAATTGATACTATATGAATTTAAAAAGAAAAAATTATTAAAAAGAAAAGAGAGAAAAAAAGAAAAAAAGGAAATAAGAAAAGAAAAAATAAAAAAAGAAAAAAGAAAAAAAAAGTGAAATAAAAAGAAAGAGAAAAAAAAAATTCCCGGTCCTATCGGCTGGTCGCCGAAACTTGGCAGCCCAAAAATTCCCTAAAATAATATACAAAATCAAGGTAAACATCAAAATTCCCCAAAATTTAAAGCGTTGTTGGAAGCTCTAGTGCAGTCTATAATCCCACTAGTCCTGAATGGGTTCCGGCCCTAGGGATGACAGTTTGACCCGTTGACCCATAAATCTGTGGCAACCCGTCCTTAATATGATGGACTCGCCACACCTAATCGGGACAAAGGGGCTAGTATGGGGCAACATTGTCTGTGCCACTGTGGGTTCGGAACGGGTCTGAGTTAGGTTGGACCCTCCCCATAAACCCGTGTCCCATCAAGAATTTTTCTTTTTTTTTTAATTTTAATAAATTTTTTCTAAAAATGTGTAGAAATTAAGGTATATGCAATTAATAATGCAATACACCTAACATTAATTGAAAGGGAAAAAAATTCATGAGTCATTTCATGGGTTACGATGGCGCCCCACCCTGCCCCAGAACCTGATACGTCTTGACCCGCCCTATAAATTAGTAGGTTTGGGAAGGGTCTGGGGCGAGTTCAAGACTCGTGGGGCGGGCCCAAGATAGAGCTAACCTGCCCCATTGCCATCCCTATCCGGCCCTTGCCCCTTGGTCATGAAATAAGAATGCCAACTTACCATACATATGTACAACACATATGTAATTACTTGAAAATTTTAAGTTGTGAAGTTCTGAAATATGAATATCAACGCAAGTGTAACAAAATATTAGAGTCATACTTGAGGCAAGGCGGGCGAGGCCATCGCTTTAATTAGGCCCATAATTTTAATTTGCTGGTCATGAGTTCGATTTTGAACTCGTTAATGGCCTTTTCTCTTTGAGTGATGCTACATGTACAAATGAGTATACAAAGAGGTTTACAGATAGGCAATAAAATTATAATTTTATCCATATATTCTCTTTTTTTTAATTGCACAACATGAGGTGAAATTGTAATTTTACACTTTTTCTGTAAACACACCATAGACCCATGACCCATCAAGAATTTTTCTTTTTTTAAATTTTTAATAAATTTATTCTAAAAATGTGCAGAAATTAAGGTATATGTAATTAATAATGCATTACACATAACATTAATTGAAAGAGAAAAAATTCATGAGTCATTTCATGGGGTCATGGTGGCGCCCTACCGCTTACCATGACCTGACGCGTCTTGACCCACCCCAGGAATTCGTGGGTTTGGGGTGGGTCAGGGGTGACTTCAAGACTTGTGGAGCGGGTCCAAGGTATGGCAAACCCGCCCAAAACCCGTCCCATTGCCATTCCTATCCAGTCCTTACCCCTTGGTTGTGAAATAAGAATGCCAACTTACCATATATATGTGCAGCACATTTGTAATTACTTGAGAAATTTAAGTTGTGATTTTCTGAAATATGAATATTAGCGCAAGTGTAACAAAATATTAAAGTTGTACTTGAGGCATGGCGGACGAGGCCACCGCTTTAATTAGGCCCAAAATTTTAAATTTCTGGTCATGAGTTCGATTTTGAACTATTTCATGGCCTTTTCCTTTGACTGATGCTACATGTACAGATAAGTGTACAAAGATATTTACAGATAGGGAATAAAATTATAATTTTATTCATATATTATTTTTTTCTTTTATTGCAGAACATGAGATAAAATTATAATTTCACATGTTTTCTGTAAACACATCTGTATATTTATCTATACAAGTTGATTTATCCTTTCTGTTTTTTTCACCCCTTTCTCCTCTTATTGACAAGTTGTGTAATTTTAATCTTAAACTTAATATATATATATATATATAATGGGAAAGAAGTTGTCGTACCGGTTTACAATACTTTTCCCGTCTAAAATACTGTTATTGGGGATATTATGGAACTTTTATTTCATCTGCGGTATACCTTGCGGGTACAACTTGAAGTCGCGTGTGTTCTTTGTTTTTGTGAAAACATGTTTAACAACAAGACTTGGAAAAAGGGTGGAATTGCTACCGCCCTCTTATCCGCTTGAGAGGCACCGGATCTACAGTTTCTTTGCGTCATCTACTAAATCGATTTCCACATATTCTTCTTCCTTATCTTTGTAGATCTTTCGAATTCATCGATTGTGCTAAGCAAATAATTGAAGTGATTTATCTCTTCGATCAACTTCCTCTCTTATCTGTTTTTGGGGTTTCTCTGCTTTCTCTACTACATTGATTACCACAGGTTTTTCTTCCTTATCTTTGTAGAACTTGCGATTTGATATCGGTTGTGCTAAGCAATCAATTGAAGAGATTCATCTCTTTGATTGACGGGTGTGTTTCAATATGTTCTCTTTGATCGACGGCTCTGGTCAGTGACATAGATATTAATTGTTGGAATATAGATTGACATATTGTTACTGACAACATTATTCATCTCCGGCCTCAAAAAGTTCACATCTAGGCATTGCAAAATAGTATACTAACCTAGAACTTCAAAATAGTATATACTAACCTAGAACTTCGATCGCTACACGCGTAACGCAAATCTAGAACTTCATTCTAACCTGATGCCCCGTGGCGACTAGCCTTGAAAGGGGCAAAAGGGGTGTCAAATCCCTGCACGGGGCTGGGGGCGACGGACAAAAGATACTTGCCTACTCCCTTTATTATTATTATTATTATTATTATTGTTATTATTATTACTGCTACTGCTATTAGTACTATTAAAATTCTCACTCGTGTATTGTACGGGAAGTCTAAAAGTAATAATAAATGTAAGTGAAGATTATACAATAATTTAGGGTTCTTTACATAAAAACCATCTTTTTTAATAGTATTTTCAAAAATACTCCTAGATTGAAAGTAATTGTAAAAATACCATTTTCTATTTCAAAACTACCCTAAACCAATTTTAATTAAAATTCAATTCTTTATTAATTATTATTTTTTATAAATTATAATTATGATAATAATTACTTAAAATATAAATTTTTTCAATATAAAAATAATCATCTTTATGTACTCCCAACAACACTTCTAACTCAGGACCGCCATCAACTGCTGACACCGTCACGCCACAAAAACAGTAACAATGTTACCATTCATAAATAAATGTTACCACATGAGAAAAATCACATTAACAATAAAAAAGTAATTAATTTTTAAATAAAAAATATGTGTGTTTACTGTAGCCGCCGCCAGAGGTTTCAAAAAAAAAATTCATAACAATTAAATAGTAACAAGCCCAATTAAATAGTAACAAAATGATACAAAAGAGGAAGAGAACAGAACGAGAATGGTAACATGGGGGGATGACTAGTACATGATAACAACCCCGATAAACGGTAACAAAAAAGAAATCAAACTGGAAGATAGTAACAATCTCGATAAATGATAACAAAATGATAAAACGAAGCATGTTCTTGAATTTGCTGTAAAACCAAAACAGAGATACTGGGATTCAAAACCTAAACCCAACACCAAAGAAGAAGAAAGAAATAACTATTGCAACTGAGGATCAACTCACTTCATATTGCACCACCCAATACGGGTAACCAATTAGGGCTCATATCAAGTGTAACTTTAAAAAAGGTTAATCACAGTGGGGAAGATCCTAATCGAAGGAACAGAAGAGAGAACCATTGAAGTCAATGAAGACATCAGATTTCAGGCAAATCCCTAAGTTGCCAAAGCCAACCCTTGCAACAAACAAGGGAGCGACAACTTTTGATTTGCTCAAAATCTTGATGTCATCATATGTTGATTTCAGTTCTCTCCCGGCTTCAAAATGTAGAAACCCTACTCAATCCTCTCTCTTTGTAATCATAGCCCATAATTTAAACTTTCTTTCAAGCAAAAAATAAACAGGTGATAAAAGCGAGATCTAGAACTTGAAATTTTTAGGGTATTTGGTTGTAGTGGTGGGGCGTGCGGCGGGTGGTGGTGCTTGAGGCGGGTGGTAGGACACGCAGCGGTAGCCATAAATAGTGGTAGCTGTTGGTGGTGGGGCGCGCAGCGGCAGAAGTGGCAACCGCCAATAGTTGCGGCAGCAGCGCAATGGTGGGTTGTTATAGTGCTAGGCGGCGGTAGGTTGTGGTGGTGGGAGCGGCGAATGGTGAATCACGCGCCGGCAGTGGCGGGAAGTTTGTGGTGGTGGACGCGGCGGTGGCGGCAGGGTTGTAGTGTTTGAGTTACATCTAGGTTTTACCTATGTGTATAAAATAATTATTTATTAAAATAAAATAATTAGTGGTATAAAAATAATGCAATGGGGTATTATTGAAAATAGTTTCATATCATGGCGTAAAAAAGGGGTAGAATCTTTAATTTCTCTTTAATAAATTATTAATACAGCCAATTGAATCATATTATCATACATAATAATACTGTTGAAATTTACAATATCAGACTTTCATAAAATGATGAATACAGTAGCAAAGTACCAATATGTCGTATATTGTTCTAACAATTAGATATGAATACTTAAAATGATAAAATCTGCAAATAATCTCTCAGCAAACAAAAATAAACATAAAACGCAAAGATCAGGCATTGGAGGCATATTACAACCAAGTGACTTGAAATCTATAGCATACATTCTAATTTGAAGATAGTAATCTTTGAAGCCAACTTATCCAATAAGGGATGAGTTTTTTGTTCCAATATCCTCAGGGAGCTTGAAATAGAAATAATGGTGTCTTATTTCTTTTGGCGTCATGTATATTTCATCCAAAAAATAAATTAAACTGTACCCACACAAAGCATCTCCATTACATTTGAGTTCTCGAGAACTGATATCGACACATCTAATGCGAGGGCAAATAAAGGGTAATTAGTTTCTACTTAATCAATTCAAACTTAATTCTCTATTGCACTATATATATATATATATATTTGAAGAACTACTGCACTATAATTTTGAATTTCCATAAATTGGTTAAAAAATATCTTTCCTTGATTAATGAATATATATATATTCATTAGGTTCCAGTGCCACTTTAGCAACATTAAAAACGTTTTTGATGCCCATTATTATTTTTCTACGTTCAACAACCATTAAATATATTCATTATGTCATGTTTCAAAGGAAAAATTAGGAAGAAGATTTGGATAGTCTCAATTTAACACCATATAGTATGGTATCATATCATATATGTGATATGCATCGAGACACGTTACATAGGACATCACAATCATGTGGCGTGCCCCGATACATACCACATGGCCATATAGTGTTTAATCAATTTTAAGATTCAAAAGCAAATTAGGGATAGAAGATTTCCCCATTGGTAAAAAGTTAGATAATTGCAAAGGCGAATAGAAGATTAGGGAGAGTTGCGTAATAAATGACGAATCGAGGTAACTCAAATAGAAATAAGAAAATTACTCAGGATGAAGTGGGAAAACGCAGGGCAATTTTTAGCTAATTGAAGTCTAAAAAATATTTTCCATATGAAGCATGATCTTCATTTAGCCATGAAGAGTCAAAAGAATGAATAATAAGGGAAATAAAGAAAGGAAAATTGAAAAATCTATATATATATATATATATGTATATATCTATATAAAAAAATAAATAAAAAATAACTTACAGACACCGCGAGGCTTACCAAGACTGTTTAGGCTGGAAAATCTCAAAGTTAGACCTTATATTCTTATTATATATAGATAGATTATTATTATTAGAGCGGGTACTACATTTTTGAATGATATTAGAATTTTACTGCAATTATGTAATATTTGCAAATTTACACATGGAAATGGCATATTTACCTCCTGCTATACACACAAGTGGCGAGAGATTATTGGGATAATTGCGTGGACCTCCAAATATAGGGGATTCACAGATTTAGGTTTCTTCTATTACCTCCCGCTAAATACACATGTGGCTTGAGATTATTGGGATACTTGCGTGGACCCCCACATACAGGGGGTTCACAGTAATTAGATTTCTTTAATAATCTCCAACTACGTATACTTATAGCGGGATAATCCCGCCATACATCTGGCAAGAGATAATTTTTGATATTTACTTAGTGATTTGTAAATAATGATATTTTAATTTATATAGTTTTTTTTTCTTAAAGAATTATTGTTGGTAACCGTCGTTATCGTTAATTCAAATTTAGAGATATGCAGTTATTACGTTTTAGTTTCCTTTTGTAGGTTATCTGTATTTTGGTTCCAGTTTTTATTTTTATTTTTTTCAAAGGATGAATTTTTGTGAATAGAAAAATATTCGTGTTGATGTATACGGCTTAAGTGGTAGTGTTTGTGTTGAATTGTTGTAGATTAACATCATCCTTCGATTCTTGTTCTTTCCTTGAATTTGTGATTTATGTTTTGATCTTAAAATGGTATCAGGTGGTACGCGAGGCATTTCTGGGTCGACGAAGGGTTGTAAGGGAAAACAAGGCGCTTCTTTGAAGCTGAAACAGACAATTAGGAAAAATAGGAAACGAATTGTCCCAAGGATTACAAAGCCAAACCCTTAACAGAGCTCAAGATCAAATTAGAAGACAAGATATTAGGTATTAACACCTTAACAAAACCATGAGAATGGAAGCAACATTTGATGAAAAACTTGCGAGTAATAAAACTTGAAAAATATATAAAACTTGAGCTTTTTTCATCTCCTATGGGCTATGTGATCCTACAAAACACAGTTTAAATAATTAATTGGTTATGTGTAACATCTCAACTAATTGCTAGGTCAGAGTAAAAAACTCTATGGTGTTTCCTTTTATTAAGTGCATCCAAATTTTATAATAAAATATTTGAATTCTACCCATTAAACCATTTGGGACTGATTCCAACACAAGTGCATCAAGGTTCCTTGCACTGAGAGTCGTCAATAGGTGGATAATTTAGAAGTTAGAACAAAGTTCTTGAAAACTTACTAGCTAGGTTTTAGATAAAAGTAAAAATAGAACAGAGTATCAATACAGATGGCCTAATTGCACTAAGTATCCCTATCTTTGATATGTATTGTGCAAAACATCCCTACCTATCAATTTTTTTATATTTGTTGCTCTCAAAACAACCTTTCTTTGCGTAAAAATTCCCTATCATCAAATTTTACATATAAGTAACTGTTGAACACTTAAATAGACAAAAATTAAAGGACATTTTGTCTTATCAAAAAGAGACGTCCCATAGTAGACTTCAAGCCTAAAGCATTTAGTATTTTGATCTGCATGAAAATAACTAAATAGTTAATATAATTTGATATACACCCTAGATTGCTCAAATATAAAAATCTCTTTAGGTTTTCAACTGTTATTTAACTCCAAAACTTTACGATATGGACTTTTTGCACAAGGACACGAATGTCGCCGCTACAGGCCGAAAAGTCATTGCTATAGACCTATTGCAATGACTTTTCGCGACGACAACATTGTTACTATAAGCCCGTACCTACTGTCTCCTAACGACGACTTTTGGCCTATTGTGACGACATGGGTGTCACAGATCGGAAGAGCACACGTTTTGGGCCACAAAACTTTTTTGATCAGACCCACCATCGTCCCGCTCCATAACCTGACCCGATCCCACTCTATTTAATTGAGCAATTTCTTTGCGCCTCCAAGGAATCGAACCCGGGAAGTCCTCTTTTGTGTACATGGACCTTCACTAATTGAGCTAGAGGAATTTTTTATTCATGTTTTGCATTTATAATAAATATTATATAGATTATTACACATATGAGAAGAATATGGTACCTATAGTAAAAACTTGTCGTCGGTATATGATTCAACAAAGATGGGAAATTTTCCCACCAACATTATACCTACGACTTACATGTAGCCGCTATAGAAATGAGTATGTCGTCGCTGTAGATGAGACCTATGTGTCGCCGCTATAGAGTGGACCTATAGCGGCGACAAAACATGTATTACGCTACAACGGCGACTGATAGTCGCCACTATAGCCAAACACTACAAGAAAATACACGATTGGCAACGAAAATTTCCATTGCTAAATGGGTCAATATGTGGCTAATGGGTAGTTAGTAACGGAAACATTCTGATGCTAAATCCCTCTCTAATTCCATAGTAGTTAATTTAGCTTCAGATTTAGTTTTCTGTTACCAAATTAGTAACACAGAAAGTCGTTACCCAACCTGTGAGAATTAATTCTCCCTAATGCTCCTGTGAGGAATCGAACTCAAGTCTTGGTGGTTGGGGAGTAAAATTCCAACCTTTACTCCCCAACCACCAGGCTACTATATATCTTTCTTAATATGTTGCCCCATAATTTATATAAAGTATGTTCTAGTAATTTTGTCAATTTAAAAATATCGATTTTTCCTTTTCAAATATTTGGGTTTTTTATTAATTAAAATTTTGTTATATATTATTTCATATATGTCATATATTTTAGTGTATAGATTTATATAAAGACAATTATATGGTTCCTTCAAAAACTACCCGATTTCAAATCAATGTGGTGTCTATCTGTATAAGCTACTTAGGGAGGAAAAATTTTTAACAAAAGTTTTAGATTTTTTTTGAAAATTCTAAGTCAAACAATTATAAAGTTTTTCGTTCCTCAAGAAATTAGTAACATAAAGGTCTGTTATGAATAACAACAGTCAATGATCGTTACAAATAGCAGCTGATTAGAAAAGGATTTTTAGCAACCGATCTATTTCCATTGCTAATTTCATTAGTAACTTTAAATATATATTTAAAAAAATATGAAAAAGAATATTCATTACTAAGTTGTTGATAATCTGTAGCTAATAGTAACAAATTGTTTCTGTTACTATTCAATAATGGATTGGTAACGAAAAACTAGCAATAGAAATGATTTCGTTACTAATTCTGTACCTATGCGCGTTCTTTTACTAAGACGTTACTATTCAGTAACGGATTGGAAACGAAAAGTAGCAACAAAATGATTCCATTACTAAATCCGTGGTTATGCGCGCTTCGTTACTATTCTGTTACTAATAATGATGGAATTGGTTCTATTACTGAAATTTTGTTGCTAATGACACATTTTCTTGTAGTGAAAGCTGTTGTGACGACTTTTGGTGTCGTCGCTGA
This sequence comes from Nyctanthes arbor-tristis, assembly GCA_963692815.1. Lineage (NCBI taxonomy): Eukaryota > Viridiplantae > Streptophyta > Magnoliopsida > Lamiales > Oleaceae > Nyctanthes > Nyctanthes arbor-tristis. Next base: position 17,170 of record CAVNYN010239945.1, on the reverse strand, counting down.
TAGTCGCCGCTATAGGCCTTATTTTTTGTAGTACATGACGAATGTCAAAAATTGATAAGAAGGGATGTTTTGCACAATAGACGTCAAAGACAGGGATGTTTCGTGCCGATTAGCCTTAGAGATGAGAAGAGTTTCAACTTTCACGTCTCAGCCAGAGTTGCTTAACATCCACTTGGAATCAACTCGTAGGAGTGGATTTTTTTTCCTTTTTTTATTAAATAATTTGGGGACAATGACAAAAAACTAAAAATCCTATTTATTAAGACCTCTTTAAATCTTAAAGACGTAGCTCCAAATTAGAAAGTAATTAATCTGTTTCTCTTTTGCATGTATTTTTTTTTTTTACTTTAATAAAAGGGCCAAAATAATAAAAGAATATTTGAGTTATTATACGCTCACATTTTAAATAGGAGGCCTCAAATTTGAATCATACTTACCCATCTCTTTGCATATATCTCCTCCTTGTAAATAAAAAAAATAAAAATAAAAAACTTACTCATGATCATCACCATCGTCGTCATCATCATTATTATAAAACAACGACAAATTATAGTTGTTGATCGATCCTAAATATGTTATTGATTTATCTTATGATGGTATCAATCAGAAATTTGTTAAGTTTTTTCACATATATAAGATGCGTGAATATAAAAGACAAGAATTAGACAAAACCTCATATATAATAATAGTTATATTAGAAAGAGGTGATTTTCTAAGAAGAGACTTCCTCTCGCTTAGGCCTTAAAAGAGGAAACCTGGCTGCATGTTAATAGGAGTTGGGGAATTGAAGGGCGAAGGACCGTTAGAAAGCGTAGTACATTGAACGGAACCACGCGGGTCTTATTTGCGATCACCGGAAATTAAGCAGCTCATCTCATATCTCTTTATTTATTTATTTTTTTTTTAACTGCATCTCATATATCTTATTACACCGAAAGATACAAACTTGGCATTATTGACATACATACCCCCCCCCTTCTCCTCCATACACACATTTAAGCATCAGCCTGTTGGCGTGGCCCCCTGCAGAAGAACTCCTCATTCTGCTTATTGAATGCCTCGTCCACTTCCCTCGCCGGCACCCCAAATGCCAGCTCCTTTGCTTCCCTCTGCAGCTGATTTATTATGTTCCTCTTCCCTGCAACAAATTTTAGATCAAGTTCCACGTTTGAATTTATTATATGCGTAGCAGATTACTAGTGCTACTCACCTGCTAGAGGGTATCTCTGGTTGTTCTCAGAGTTGATTTCGAAGCAGAGGAGTTGCAAGTGCTGGTTGTTCGAAGCCACTGCAGTGAAAGGATGGCCTGCCGGCACAACCAGGACTGTACCGCGCCTCAGTGGCGAGCTTACTTTCTGGTAAGATGGGCTCTGTTGTTGCTGCTGCTGCTGGCCTTGTTGCTGGGAAGACAAATGTGGACTGGCCATTTCAAAGTAGCCCTCCCCATCTACCACAAATGCTACTTTTGTGGCCTTTGAGTTGTAATGTGGAACTATCATGCCACCCTAGAGTAAAGGAAAGGATCTTCTTCACCAAGATATATACAGTTATGTAAACCAGCATATATTGGTTAATAACGTAGATGAAGAAGAATACCTGAGCGACATTAACCAGGGAAACGGAAACATCAAGGTTTTTCCAGTACTTTTGCCACTCCCGGAAATGGCTAGAATCGACCTCGTACAGTTTGCCGTATTGGTTAGATTGTTTTGGACGTTGCTCAAAGATATTAATTGAGTCCAGCTTTAAACCCCCTGCAAACGGGCGTTTTTGTTGCTTACCACTCAGGGCCTGAATCTGCTCCGGGGAGGCCTTAATGATGGCTCCTTGTCGCTGTTGTCTCAACACTCTCTGCCATGCCTTTGTCTGGTTTAATTTAACAAGATTCACAAAACAAATCAAAATCAGCAAATATTAATTAATTGTGGTATCGTCGTCTAAGTACAAATAGGAAGCAAGACGAAATAATAATTCTAATTACGTTTAATGCTGAATCGAGAATGGAATCACTGAAGCTGTTCAAGTATGTCTGTGGATTTTCCCCGCCAGCACTGAAGAATGCCTGCAGCAAAATCAATATACAGAGTTCACTTCATCAGTATATATTGGATAATTAAAAACCTTAAAATGAAGAAATTATTCCAGTTAATTAGAAACCTCATAGTAGCCAGGGACAGCCACCGGCTGGATTAGCTTCACGATCACAAGTGGTCGGTTGTTGTCTGTGTTGACCATATAAGTGGTGGCCCCTGCTGGTACGTAATAGATATCACCTTGGCGAATGTTGATGCTCTGCCTTCCGTCTTCCTGCACCACACTCACCGTCCCCTCTCCTACAACATATTCAATACAGAAAATTTATTCAATATTTATTCATAGTTTAGCAATGGAGGCTAATTAGAAATATTTATGCCAACCTTGGGCGACGTAATGTATAGTTTCTGCATCCCAATGAGTGGGGAGGATGAAGGTTCGAGGCTGGGCTTCAAGAACAGACACCCGATAATTGGCGATGCCCAGGTGAAGTCTCGACCTCTCTGCGAAATTCTGAAGAATCTGAACTCTCCCGTGTTGAGTCTGTAATCTTGTGGCGAAGTGTCTGTCCTCAAACACATAAGGATTTTGTTCTTTGACTTGTTCTGGTTGCTCTTGTGCTTCAAACACATCTTGGCTTCCTCCTCCGCCCGGTTGCTCCCCATAGCAGCGCTCCTCGCAAACCACCCGGTAGCCTTCTCCTCCCTGAGATTCTCTTACACACGACCTAAAGCACTGAAACGCCTTGATTGGATCGTAGTCATTTTTTTCTCCCCGAGCAGGAGACCAACAAACAAGAAAAAATGCAAGAAACACTAAACAAACTCTCTTCATTCTTGTGATCTAATTCAAAGACGATTTCCCGATGAAGATACATGTCAACTCCAGACGGCCATTTATAGTGCTCTAACCAGTGTTGCATGCATGATTACAGGTGTCCACCAACGTGTCCATTCAATACGCTGCATACTCGCCGCGTATATCCGTTTATATTCTCCATGGGGCGGAAGGAAGAGGTAAAGAAGAACAGGGGATGTACCTGGAACGTTTTATATGCAGCAGAGGAAATTTTACATGCAATTTGACACGTCCACGTGAAGACAATCGTGCGTGTCTCGATCGGTGTTGGCCTGATTGCTGAAGCCAGAATTAGAGCTTCCAGACAAAAGATTACATGAGGCATTCATTGTGGGGATATATGCCCAATAAAGTGATAGAACAATGACCGAAGTATGAATAAGTATTTATTTATTTATTGGATAAATGTGATGTTTATTTTCTATAATCAGATTTGCGATATATATTTAAGTGGTAAGGAAGGGCTATCAGTTGCTTTGAGATAATACGAAGATGAGTACTTCTAGATAAATACGGAAGATACATCTTATATTTCAGTCAGAAAAATATTAGTCCTGAGCTGATAATAAAGTTTGGCACTTTATTATATCAAGGTTCATTTATTGTTACTCTAACTCTATTGAGTAGACGATTTATCTTGATCGTCGTGACTAGCGAATGTCGTGAGTGATAACATTGATATACTTCAGGATAAGTATATTGGATTGGACCATTGTGTGAATTTAATTCCAAAGCATGAATGTGTGCGTGAATTAAAGTTTCACATAATTGTCATACGAAAAGAACTTAGATATGCTATGGGTGAGATTGAATAAAATATTAGGTCAATATACTCTACATGTTGGGAAGCAGAGGAGAGTGAAATAATGGAATGCGTACTGCGAGACGAATCAGTTACTCTTGAATAAAAAGTTAAATGATCTGCTTGAATTAATCATCTATAAGTATAATTTCAAGAACCTAACATTAATATTTAGCGAACTATACTAAATAGAAATCATAACAGTGATGATTGAGAATTAAACGAAGCATATAATTAATTAGGTGATACGGTCATTTGCAGGCCTAATTAATTATCGGATCATAAGATGGGGACCAACTGTTAGATTGATAAGTTAAGAGGAAAATTATTTGCTGAATTAATTACTTTAGTTCTTGTGATTTTTTATTTAATGAGGAGTTATAATAATTCGTTTTTAGTGGAGTGTACGATTTATTAATAATTAAATCGGAGAGCTTAGATCAGTTTCACTAGATTTAATTACTGAGAACTTAAGTATGTAAATCTGATTGGGTCCCTTTGGAAGCTTTTGGAAAGTCGTGGGATTACTTGGAAAAGAATTATAGGGTTTGCACAGTTCTGCTAGGAATAAAATTTTTTCTCTTACAAGACACGAAAGAGCTTAGGATTTTTCCCTATAAATAGGGGAATGAGGCGGTCTTATTTCTCAATCCTGGGAAGAGCCACGCTCCTTACAATATTCTTGTAGGGAATTAATTCTCTATGGTTTGCCTCTTGTGTCGGGTTTTTGGAGAATTCCTAGCGGCGCTTACTCGCCAGTGTAATCCAAGACTTGGAAGTATTTCGAAGAAGATCCAAGGGTCGAGAGCTAGCAGTCCTTACCTATAGTTCATGGGATTACTTGCTTGTCAAAAGTATATTCTGCTGTACTCTCTTTAGATAATTAATCATGATATTTTTATATTGAATTTAACATCCAGATCGATCATATTTTAAAAGAAAATAATTTTTAAAATTATTACTATTCTTTTTCTTGTTTCCATCATTCATGCCCGCTAAATGATCATGCAATGATGAATAATAATATCTACAATTTATTCGAATTAGTCTATACCTTTTTCTGAAAGTTACAATTAATCGTGTCTTTGGGAATTATAAACTATCGCCACGAACTTACAAATTGTAATCTGACGTTATTTTATTAGATTAGAGCATCTCCAATACTCATTGTCAAAGTCTTGGGTCTTAGATAAGAGATAAAGGGGAGTGGGTTATTTTAATTGAAAATGAATAGAAATAGGTGTAGGAAAAAAGAAAATAGGGAAAAGTAAAAAAGAGGAAAGATATAGATAAATGGGTAATTATATTACCACTACAATAATTGTTCTCCTCACCACATTATATATCCACCACAAATAACTTATAATTTTAATTAAAACACAACATTAGATTTTCACTAATAACCTACCTTTTAAAAGTTTAAAAAATATATGACAATAATATATTATATACCACAAAATACTTTAGTCATGATTTTCTCTATTTCACAATCAATTCAATCTTCCAATATAATCAATTCAATGGAATCAATCAACATTCAATCATTCATCAGCCCACCCAACCATTCATCGATTCAAATTCTTGGTGGAGAGATAAAAGTCAACTATCATACCAACTCAAGTGTGTGCTCCATTTTGCTAAAAATTAAAATCTAATAAAACATATAAGAGAAATCACAACTCATGAATTCTTAAAACTTATGTGTCTATTAACACTAAAGTCAAGTAACGTTTTCTCTCTTTTTCCTTGAACTCACGGTTAAGAAAATTTTAATTTTTATCAAGATCCTATTTGGATTTTATTTAGGGTAAACAATATAAAAGAATGAGAGATAAAAAGACGGAAAAACTTTTCCGAACAATTACTACTATAAGGGACTTTTTCTTTATTTTTTTTAAATCTTTGTCGTCAGTTATGTTATGTAGATATATGAATAGATGTCGATGACAATTGATGTTTATTGGAAGGCCAAAGGAAATCAATGACCTTGATATCTGTTTTGCAATGTAATTTTCCGGCCACGAGAATGAATCTAGAAATGAGATGAGTGGGAAAAAAACTAAGGAAGATAAAGGCGTTAAATATTAATTGTGGTGGTATAAATTTATATTAATTTAGAATATATTAAAGTAAGGTTATTGATGTAAGTTTATTTACGGATATTTAAGTAAGAAAAATGTGGTGAGAGAATGAATTAATGTGGTGGTAATATAATTACCATATATAGAAATTCAAAAATAATGATAAAATAATAGTGGAGAAGGTGGAAATGAAGGTGTATTTGTAGACCTTACACGTGATACGGGGAAGGAAAAGTAAGGAAAAATAATGTAAATGAGAGAAAAATGATTAAAAGAAAAAGAAAATTAAGGTAAAATAGATTTCGTTTTTTGTTTTTATAGGGTTTCTTTCTCACTCCAAAATGCACCATGACCCTTGACCACAAGTATTGGAGATTCTCTTAGATTTATATTGTATAAACTATAAAAGGAAAAATACAAAATTATGACTTAAAACTTTTTAATTAACTATATCCCAAATTTTTTTACTTTCTTAAGAAACAAATAATTATATTATGGCCAAAGAGGCCTTAGCTTATTTGGTTTTGGGGGGTTAAAGTTGAAGTCTTGAGACGTAGAGGTCTCAGGTTCAATTCCTTCTATGTGGTGGTTTGTCTACATATTATATGTAGTTTGTAGTCTCCTGTATAGGAGTTTGATTTCTTCTAATCCCTGTATAGGGGTTTGTATTATTGATTTCTGTGCGCTGTGTTTCATAAAGATATATATCTATATGCACTTATAGCACGATGATATAGATTGTAATTATACTTCAAAAAAATTATATTATGAATATTAATTATATTTGTCAAAAAAATAATTATATTATGAATATAGCAAGTGACCCTCACTCATTATATAATAGTAAATATTGGATCGAGCATGGAGTGAATTGGGAGTAAATGCTATGAAGAAGACCAAAAAATTCGGGTACGTCTCTACAAGTACTGTAATAGGGTACTCTAACACGTGGTTTTTTAGGCTTCATTTTGGGACTCTTAGACCTATGTATATGTTATTAATTGGTCTGAAGTACCCTAAATAAGGTACTCTTGGAGTACCAAATATTTTCTCGAAGAAGACAATGGATTTGAATCAGTCTTTCTTTTTTTTTTTTTTTTTTGGAGGTTACATTCATTCATTTCTTCATCTTGGTTATTTAACTTTGGAAGTTAGAGTAGAAACTTTATTAATTATAAGCATATCAAAATAATGTTAGTAATAATAAAAAATCATTCGTCTTGGATGCACATATAAATGTTAGTTTTCCATTTTATAAATGCGTTGTTTATAAATTTCTACGTGTCATCATTTTATTGATTACTTTTTATAAAAAGTAAAAAATGAAGGCTTGACTTTTTAAAAAAAAGTGAAACCAATTAAATGATGACAGATGACTTTTTATAAACAAAGTTTATAAGCTTAGTTGCCAAACACACTATCGTCTAGCAATTATTACAAGAAAATGCTTCACATATAACCCAAAAAACTAAAACATATAAAGGGATGGAAATCAACATTCACAAGATGTTTAGGGTTGGAGTTAGAAATTATTTTCTACACCGGCAATAATAAAAGAGATTTAATTTGACTTAATTAAAATCTACGTAAAATTTTCTATTTTCTTTTACTAGCTAATCCACTCATGTGTTGCACGGGGAACGCGTACACATCTCTAAAATAACTAAAGCAAACAATTAATTAAAAGATAAAAAGTAAAAGGGATGTATGTTTATCAACCAAACCGCTCGAATTAAAAATTAAATAAAACAAAATTTGGTTCAAATGGCTTCCAAAATTGATATGCCATATTAATTGATTGACTGCTGGCTATGTATGTGCGTGCAATATTTTGAAAAAGAAGAATCAAACAATAAAAATAATGCTACCTTTCCCTCGTGTATCAACACTTGTATTATGAAACGAATAATAACCAACATAGAACTATTGAGAATTTACATTTCTCCAACCATCTTAAATACATGGTATAACAAAGATAAAAATAAAAACTCCATAGAAGTAAAATGCTGTCATTTACAATTATAAGCATACCTTCTGACAAAGATAATTGCAGTGAAACCACCTTAAAAAAGAAAGAAAAAAGAAAACACGTCAATTTCTAAAATGGTTAGTTTTGGAAAACCAACCTATGTTATGTAGTTGTGAAATATGATAATTAGAAAAAAAAACATCGCCAGAAAAATAATAACCATTTAAAAATATGAAATTACTACTCCAAATTTAAGCACAAACATGACAGAACAACAACTACACCAATTATATATTATATAAGTCAAAAGCAATTATTCGATGACAATTTAAAAAAAAATAACCAACATCAGACTTGATCAACCACACCGCCTGCATTCTATTTTAATAGACAATTAATACTTATTGAATGTGTAGTATGTAGTATTTTATTAGATTTCGTCGGTAGAATGCTCATACAACCATACGTTATTAACCAAAAATAATAGTAGTCTATTAGTATTTCGTGGCATAATAAATTAACATCCATACATAGGTCATTAATTAAAAAATAATGCAAATCGTAAAAAAACATGAAATGAAAACTTCAACCAAACCAAATAAATCATACAAAATTTAAGAATATAAGAGTTATCATACCCAAAGTTCGATTGAAATACGTGTGAAGAATTCATTGCACTAACTGCGTAGAAAAAAGCAAGTATAAGAAAAATAACATAAACAACATATAAATAAGCAAAAAAAAAGGAAAAAAATAAAAGAAATCACTGACCTAATATAACTTGTACCTTGAAATATTAATACTATAAATTGTTGAAAACTTCATTGTAAACAACATTCATAGTTGTATTGGTTGCATGTCCATTCTTGTCAAATATCATAAACTTTAGACCATTCTGATTTGTAACCCTAGATACGGCAATATATAGTTGGCCATGGGTGAACAGGGGTCTCTTCAAAAAAATCCCAACATTCATCAGTGATTGTCCTTGACTTTTATTAATTGTCATGGCATAGCAAACCATCAATGGAAATTGTCTCCTCTGAAAAGTAAATGGCAATCTAAGTTCAGATGGGGTCAAACTTAACCTTGGTATAAAGAATTTTTGTCCAACATTTGTTCCAGATAACATCTGAGCTTCAATAACATGATCTCTAAGTCTGGTGACTATTAATCTGGTGCCATTGCACAACCCAGATGAATGATCAATATTACGCATTAAGATAACCAGAACACCAACCTTTAACTGTAATTCATGACTGGGAACCCTAGAACATTTAATACCATTCAAAAATTATGGTGTGTGAATTTCATGAAGTAATTCATTGTCAAAATCAGACCTGCATGTTGAATCCGAACTTAAATAGGTCTCTAAATCAGACTAGTTCTGTTTCACCATATAATCATTCGCACAATTCACGTCATCAAGCGTTGGTTCGAGTATCGCTCTTGCCTTCAATATGAAGGAGAAAAACCTTGAGTCAAAAAATCTGGATATGTGCTTTTAACAATGGATTCAATAAGATCAGATAATTTAGGAACTAAGAGATCATCTGGTATATCAATAACTGCCTCTCCATCATCTTTCTCACCTAGCATTCTATCACCAATGCTTAAAATCCATTCAAAGAACTGTTGTAACTCAACGCATGAATCACAACCTTGCAAATTTTGAAGCCTCATATTCTTTGTCAATTTCAAGATGTTAAAGCTGCATTTACAATCTACTGTCTACTTTCCTTTGGTATAACTGGTAAGATCTGCCTAAAATCTCCTCCAAATAAAATGGTTTTGCCACCAAACAGTTCATATGCACATGTTACTAATAATTACAATTTTATTGCATATAATTTTTTCACTTTGCACAGAACTAATTAAATTGTCATTCATGGAACAGTACTTTTAATTAATAAAAATGAGAATTAATGAGTAATTTTTAATATAAATTTAATTTCACGTTGAATATGAAAACTAAAAAATCATAAAAAACAGAACATACAAAATTTTTGCAACTCCAAAATTATTATACATCTATATCGTTATTCAATAAATATAGTGCAAGAACTTTAAGAAACATTTAGAGTATGGATGGTATTCATTTATCAAAATGAATTCTTTACTACATTCATTCTCTACCATATATTCTTAGAAAAATTAATTTTCGCATCTCCTCATATAGTGTCATATATTCTCCAAAGAAATCATTATTCACTAAATCCATTATAAAAAAAAATCTAAAGTACGTACACAACCTCCTATTACGAAAGACTCAAAGAAAGTAATATTACAACAAATGATAAATTCTATATGACTTACCCCTAACATTAATTTTTAACCACTTTTCACTCTAAAAAGAGTTAACTTTATGGGTTTTTTACACCTAGCGTCCCCAACATTTCACCTTTTTTACGGATTACGTCCCCAACCTTTGTTTTTCCTTCTGTACGTTCCCAACCTTTAAAGAAAGAGTAATGCTATTTAGCACCACTAGTGCTTGGCACCATATCAAGGTGGCATTGAATGATAAGTCAAATTAAGTGGGTCCTTTATTCATGCATTTAATTTCACTTATCATTCAATGTCACATTAGTTGTCACGTAAACTGGTATCAAACACCACTGGTGCTACATAGTATTATTCTTAAAGAAATCTCTTATTTCATCTCTGGTGATGGAAACAATCAAATTCCACCGTTAAGTTCAGGAGCATTTTCGGAAACATATAAAAAATTAATATTTTAATGTAAAAAAATATTAAAAAAAAAGAAAAAATGGGTCCTACCCCTCTTCTACCATTTCCGACTGCCAAAGGGCTATCGGAAATGGCAGATGAGCATAGGTAGGGGAGACTCTCCCCCCACCTGTAGTTGTTGCCATTCCTGCAGCAAGCACAGCTGCCATTGGCTGCCAGAAATGGCATAAGGGGGGAGTCTCCCCCCTTTTTTTGCTTTTTTTTTTATTTTTTCACATTAAAATATCATTTTTTTGTATGTTACTGAAAATGCCCGTGACCTTAACAGTGCAATTTGACTGTTTCAGTCACCAGGGATAAAATAAGGGATTTCTTTAAAGATATATATTCATATATATATATATATATTTATTATTTATTTCTTTTGAGAAAATACATCGATTAAAAAATCCAAACTATAACTTTTAATATATATAAAAACATATATATAAGATATTAGATATTTAATTTGAAATTTAATTAGTTGGAAATGTGAATATATATTATTATTAAAATAAAATAAATAAAAACGAGGCATATATAAGTAGGATAGTGGTTTTGGAGGGAAAATTTGCATATGGTCATTATCCTACTTTAATATATAATAAAATAAGATAAGATAAGATAAGATTGTGTACAATCGAAAAAAATAAAAATAAATCGTACCGACCTATAAATATATCCATATATAAGTATGCTCACATTCAGATTAATACCAAGTTGATAGAGCCTCCTAAATGGTGATAAAATGGAACCGCTCTCCTAAAGTAGAAATCTGAAGTATTGAAATACATTGAAAGAAAAACAAACATCAAACACCAAGTATCTATCGCTAAAAATGATTTACCACTAGATGTTTGACAGCATTATACCAACAAAAGCTTCTGGCATGCCACGTCATACCGTACGATGTGGCATGCCAAATGACACTATCTAGTACACTAGTTAAGCAAATGGCAATATAGCATAATTGTATATACCGCACCATTATTATTTGGATATAGGCAAGAGGGGTAGGTATATGGAGCTTCATATTTATTTTGGCATAGATTTTCATAAGTGCTGATTACTATTGAACTTATCCTTCATCATAAATATTTTGCACATGATCTAATTTAAAAGGATGAGAATTTGACTTTTCCTTGAAGATTCAATAGCACTAAGACCAGTAACCGGTGACTTGACGAATAGCTTAGAAATTTTGGAAGTGTGGGGGTAATATTTTATTTTGATAAAATATACTTTGTATATGTTATATTGTTATGACCCTAATAATATAAAGTACAAGTCACTATTATATCTTGAATATTGAAAATCATAAAATGTGAGAATATTGAAAATCATAAAATGTTGATATCAGAAAATATGTCCAAAAGGACACTATTAATCATTGAGGGGGATGAGTGAGCTCACAAAGAAGTCACCTCCAGGAGTAACCCAGCATTCGTGAGTGGAGATCCCATGAAAAAGGTTCCATGTGGTTGGAACAGCCTGCAATACGTGACTTGTGTAACTAATTCCTATGGTGATAGTGCTAAAATTGTAATGTTATGAAGGGTTTAATCTTGAATGAGTTACGAGTTGAGAAATCTAGTGGGATGCTGGTCACATATGCCCTTGGAGAACTCATCTATATAAGAGTTGCCAAGAGGTCATGGCTATGGGATATTGGGCTATTTCCTAGAGACTCTTACTAGAATCAAGACAAGAACGCATGGCCATTAATAGCGCTACCCGCTAAGAACTTAAGCCCAAATCGATACTGTGTGTGGGACAAATGAAATTTGGCAAAGAGACCTAATTCAAGGCTTTAGTCCATTATGGTTATCTCAAACAAAAGTTGTCATCACTAAGTGAGGTTCAAGTCTCAAGATACCTTCGCCTATTATACAGTATAGTATTGCCACTATATATATATTATTTTTATTTTGAATGTTTTGAAGTTTGTGGGGGATTTTTGTAACTTATGTTTTATTTTGAAACTTTAAAACATTCCTTTGTTTTAATTTCATGCTTTATTTGTTTTTATTTTTTCGATTTCAAGATTTATTTTGTTGTAACGCATTATGCATGAATTAATTCTATCATTATGTTATTAATGTGGGGGTTATGACTTAGCCATTAGCCACTATAAAGGAGACTTATTCTCATTTGAGAATGGTAGAAAATATCCTTCATGTATAACTATCTATTTTATACTATTTTGGCAATACGATAGAGGCTCGTTCTTTTACTCGCTGTGATCATGCTCGTAGATGGAGTTTTCGCTGAGAGCTAAGGGTTTTATCTTGGAGTCGTGTCACGCTAATAGTACCCGCATGAGGGGACAATGTCCCTGACACGACTCTTTTAGACCATACACTCTAACTTTTTATCTACTATTTCTATTGTCTTAGTTGATTTGCTTTGTTTGATTTATTTAATTTTTTATGTTATACAAGTATCACACAAATTACTAATTTTTCCCCAATAGTATTTTGTCTAACTACTTAAACAGTTAATCTAGTGTTTAACAGAACGTGACCTAGATATGTCTAGTTCAAGTACGTGCGCAGAATTAAAACAACACCATAATTGTAGACAAGGAAACCCAAAAAGGGGGAAAACCACAGGCATTCTTGCCACAGGACAAACAATCAACTAACACTTGTGAAGGTTTAGTATAGAGAAAAGAAAGTAAGTGATATCGCAATATACATTTAACACACAAAAGAAAAACTTACAAAAAACTCTTTCTTTTTCCCTTTTGTCATGTCGTGAAGACAACCCCCATCGCTTCTTTTCTTATTCTCTATCGTGCTTCTCTCGAAACATACATCAAGTTCCTAATCTCCCAAACTCATCATCAGATACTTGAACTCCTAAACCTTTCAACCTTGTGTGGAGAGACTCTTGCACAATGTTGGTCGCCTACCAACATACACTGAAGGGATGCCAAGATCAAACACAACTTAGGAAGCGAATGTTGCAAAAATGAATGTCGCAGGGTAGTCATGTGTTTGTCTCTTGCGTAGAGCTTTAAGAATTATTCTTCTAAGTGTGATGCTCGATTGGTGTGTTTTACCTACCAGAGAATGTCTATATATATATAGTGTAGTTTTTGAATTCTTATACAAGTCAAGAAACAAAGTTACCAAATATATATGATATTTATGTACAAGGAAAAGTAGAATATTAGTGTACCATAAACACTTAAACTTTCCTTGCCATGTGGCGTGCATCGCGCTTCTATGGTTGTGATTTCTCATGTGGTGTGTCTCAATGCATGCTACATGGACATATAGGATGTATAGTGTCATACCATATATGGTGCTAAATCGGGACTAGAGGTCAAGAGATATGATAGAAATGTGTTCTTAAAAGATTACATAATAAAAGAGTGTCCAAAAATGCTTGCTTATGGAGTGGAGTTTAGGAATGTTTAGCAGCAGTCTCATGCTTTATAACTTATTGAATTTAAAAAATTAATAAAGAGGTGAAGATGTTATTTAAAAATTATTAGGTGAAGTTTAAATTATTTAAAAATTATTTTATTAATTAACAATGGTTATCCAAAATATCTTTTTGTTTTTTTAATCCCTATCAATGATTACAAATTTGAATTCTCTCTCTCTACTTCTTTTGACAAGTCTTTGGCCAATGGTTCTAATTCAAAACAAGGCAGAGCCTTTTAGCACTTAAAATGAAATTTCTTCAAAATAAGTTTCATTCGCTGAATAAGAACCTTGCAAGGAACTTACTATATTGACTTACTCCACTTTGATATGATATTGTCTATTTTGAGCCTAGCCCGCAAGATTTTGCTTTTAGGCTCTCACCCAAAAGACCTCATGTCAGATGGAGTGGATCTCTTAACTTATAAACCGGTCTCCTTTTCATCACCCAAGCGATGTGGGATTGAGGCTATCACAATCACCCCACCAAATGGGGGCCCAACATCCTCGTTGGCCATACTTCTAGTTGGGCTCTTCTCTGATACCATCTGTAATGACCTGCTCCAATTTGACATGATATTGTCCTCTTTGAGCCTAGTCCGCACGGTTTTGCTTTTGGGCTCTCACCCAAAAGACCTCATGTCAGATGGAGTGGATCTCTTAACTTATAAACTGGTCTCCTTTTCATCACCTAAACAATGTGGGATTGAGGCTATCACACTCACAATCAGGGGCGGAGCTACACGGGTGCACAGTTATGCACGTGTATATGCACTTCTCTCAGATTTTTTTTTCTTTTTTATTTTTTTTGCCATTCACTTTTGTAAGGTTGGAGTTTCAGATGTCATTGTAATAGCACAAAGGTAGACGAAGAAGTGGAGGAAGGCAAGAGAATATCACGTATTAAAAAATAAATATTTTGTTAATATTATTAAAAATTTTGGAAAACCTCATTATACACAACATTCGTTGTTTCACTAATTGGCTTCTCATTCTTAATTCCTCATCACATATAAGTATTTTCAGATCGGCATGATTCACACCTCTAGACACTGCTACGTAGAACTACCCATGATTGAATATTAATTTTTTAAAGAGTACTCGAGAAGAGGTTTGCCTCGACTCTTATTATTAGTTATAATAACGAGTAATTAAAGTCTATAAATTAATCTTCACTCTTATTAATAGTCATAATAATCTAAAACAAGTTCGACGTGTCTTGAAATTACTTCTTCCGTAGATCTTCTAATGTCGTGGGGGATAGTTGGTTATAACCATTCTAATAAAGTCTATAAAGAAAAAAATGTAATTAGAAACACATAAATTACATACATAATTCATTTGTATTTTGATAAAAACATATGATCATACCAAATAACCAAATAGACCAAGAGCACTAGAAGAAGATATATTCTGAATTTCAAAAACTGTTTTGAAATTAAAAAAGACAATGCGAATGACCTATCACCAACTGCACTTACATTAGTGTTTGTCATAAACCAAAGACGGTAAACGTGAGAAGTTATTCTAACTTTTTATATAACTTTTCCACCGTTACAATCACCGACATATTTGAGATGTAGCAAACTATGTTTTCCAGAATTTGCTCGTTATACTTTGAAATATGCGGGGATTAAATGTTGCCCGAATTCTCCCTATGATGAAGAAATAATAATAATAATAATAGAAATTATATTAAAATAATAAAATTATGTATAGAGGAAGAAATTATAAGAAATCAATTTCAAAAAATAATCTCAAGATCGACAAGTAGCATTTCCAAATTTCGAGCAAATTTTTGATCAACTTTTGTCGGAACAATAAACTTTCTTGCAACTCTAACTTTAATAATCCAATTCGACTTCCTCTTGTTCAAGTCCTTGAGATTGGTGACATCCATTTTGGCTTGTGAAGCCATTGTAGATCAATATATTCTATAGAAGACTTCCACAAAAGAATAAATTTCAATTTTAAATTTTAATTATACATAGACAACAGCACTTAGCTTAATAAGGTAGTGGACAGTTAGTTTAACAAATATTAAATGGTTAAAGGAAATTAAAGTTTTAAAAGAAAAAAGAAATGAAAAAAATTCACATTGTGGCATATAGACAACAAAAGTGGGTTTACAAAAAGAAAAAAAAAAGAAAAAAAGGAAAAGAAGATAATGGGTTGTTCTCGATAGTGAATGGTTGTGTATATTAGTGGACAGTTTAAATAATCCATGTCTTGGAAAAAAATAGTTATATAAAACTTACCAATATGTAGGAAATTAAATTAAAAAAATAAAATGAAAAGAATTCTCTCAAACAAGAATCTTAAACTGATCATAGAATCAAACGATATAATATGATTATGAAGATAACGCGAGATGGGTCCTTAGAGTGAACATTTATAACAATAAGGAACCTCTAAAATGATAGATAAATAAACCGGTTGTTAGAATAACATTTTATTTACGATATCAATTACAAAGTTGTGCACCAAAAGAGACCCATGCCTGTAAATACCCCTCCAAAATTAAAAAAAAGGGAGACTACTTTCATTTTCTTCATTTTACGTCCCATCTAAAATTCATAAGAGCTTTGCTTCTTCACCATAGAGCTCGAAAAATAGTTCTAGGTGACTTTCAGTCTAAATCAATTAGATTCAAATTTATATTTGAATCATTGGTGCCGTATGTGGGAATCGAAAGAAAATTCTCACGAATTCCTTTTCATACACAATTGATCTTTGGATTCATAGTGGGAAGTGAGAATTCTTAAGGTCTTCTCAAAATTTTCACTGACTCTAGGAAACTGAAGTTTAATTCTTTAAATTTCCTCAAAATTTCCATTTAAATCATTAACAATCAGCAAAAATGCCTCTTAAGACAAAATTGAAAAAGGCGGATAAGCTGAAGAATGTATTGCGAGAAGACGCCAGAGCTGGAGCTGAGAATCAGTCACCGCAAGTTTTCCCCATTGGATCCCGATCTGAACTCCTTACGTGAGAGGCAGATATGCAAGCAAAATTCGATTACATGCAGTAGCAGTTGAATTCTATTATGGCGTTACTGTCACAGCGTCCACACATAGTCCCTCCAGTTGTTCCTCCAGCTTCAATGCCTAAGGCGGCCTCCAATCCTATTCTAGTTGCTCCTGTCGCTAGACCATCAGAGCAAGACAGCTTCCCAGAGGAGTTGCTGCTGCAAAAAATAGAGGAGGTTTTGGTGCAAAGGAAAGCACAGTCACGTCCAGTTGTTATGAAAGAAGATCACTTC
>CAVNYN010239942.1:0-69714 GCA_963692815.1 Nyctanthes arbor-tristis | reverse complement strand
ACCCCCCCCCCCCCCACAACCCCCAAACAAACCACCCACAAAAAAAAAAAAAAAATCAATGATAAATAAATAAATGCAATAAGCAGAAGACGAAAATTCCTTGTTTGGTGGTCACGCTCATATCAAAATTCTAGTCTTTCTTTCTTTCTTTTAAAAAACTATATTTTTGAACTTCCAGAATTGTCCGTTGCATGCAAATAACTTGGAACTTTGTCATTCTCCAAAAGTAAATTTCAGAAATTTTACTGCGTTTAGGATACGTTCCTTTTGTTTGGAAATCAATTGGAACAAGATTTCGAATTTATCCCAAAACCTTACCTTCATGTTGAGAAATATAAAGTTTTTAGAAGAAGTAAAAACACAGGAAAATCTTTTCAAAAAAAAAAAAAAAAAAAAAAACAGGAAAATAATAGCACAAGATTTACATGTAAACCTCCAAAATCGGAGAAAAAGACAAAGATTTTCACTAAATGAAAATTATTACAATCATATAAAATTTTTACTCACGCCAAACCCCAACACAACTCCAAGAACACCCACTTAGCTTTACCTCATTCAAACTAGAATGTTACACTTAGATTTCTATATGCCTGTTACCTTTTATGCAAAAAGAAAAGAATTTCCCTATTTGAAAACAAGGTTGATAATAATAATCTAAGAAATCAGATTCACACAAATTATGTATCTATGGTTTTACATACATAAAAAAGAGCATGGCTTACTTGAAAAATCAAAACTCTTCCTTCGAAAGCAATACCACTGGAAATCTCAATATTTGTATTCCGCGCGAAATCCAAAACACATAAAAATCTAGAGTGTGTTGTAGGGATTCTGTAGGTAAACCCTTAGATCATTGGAGATGAAAAGATATAGAGAGGGGAGGGAGGAGCGTTTTATGTGATTGGGAATTACAAAGTATTAGGCTTTAAATGCAAACATAAGACGAAAATGAGAGAAACATATTGGCAAAGTTTTTTTTTTTTTTTGTAGCCCCCGTAGATGTTAAAGTTGAAGTAACGGCTAGTTCAGGAAGAAGAATCGAGAACCTGTTCAGTATTAACTGCATGATATTAATATCTGACTCAACCAATAATGGCTAGTGCAGTTAGAAAATCCAAAATAATAATAATAATAACAATAACATTTAATTTGATTACGAAAATCAAAAACCTATTCAAGAATAAATGCAAATATCACTAATATATCAAACTCAACCAAAAAGAGATAGTCCAATCAGAAGAATCAGTACCGGACCAATAACAGGTAATTCAATTAAAAATCTAAGAACAAATTTAGTAATATAAAAGTATTGGGTGGTTCAATCAGAAGAATTGAGAACCCATTCAATATTAAGTGCAAAATATTAGTATCTAACCCAATCAGAAAAACCAAGAACCTATTCAGTAATAAATGCAAAGAGTTTATTGAACTCAACCAATAACATCTAGTTAAATAAGAAAATCAAAACTCGACCGATAGCAAATAGTCCAGTAAAAAAAAATCAATAGCGGACCAATAACATTTTTTTTTTAATACAACAGGGAGATAAGGGAAGTGCGGGTGTGGTTCGAACTCGAGACTTTCTGCCCAAAATGTGAAAACTTAAAAACCCAAAAAAAAAAATTCAATGATAAATAAATGCAATAACCAGAAGACGAAAATTCCTTGTTTGGTAGTCACGCTCATATCAAAATTCTAGTCTTTCTTTTCTTTATTTCTTTCTTCTTTTTTTTTTTTTTTTAAAAAGTTATATTTCTGTACCTCCAGAATTGCCCGCTGCATGCAAATAACTTGAAACTTTGTCTTTTCTCCCAAAATAAATAAATAAATAAATAAAATAACTTGGAACTTCGTCATTCTCCAAAAGTGAATTTCAGAAATTTTTACTAACTTTAGGATACGTTCCTTTTGTTAGGAAATCAATTGGAACGAGATTTGGAATTTATCCCAAAACATTGCCTTTGTGTTGAGAAATATCAAGTTTTTAGAAGATCAGTAAAAACACAAGAAAATAATAGACCAAGATTCACATGAAAAACTCTAAAATCGAAGAAAAAGACAGAGATTTTAACTATATGAAAACTTGTTACAATCATATAAAATGTTCACTCACACCAAACCCCAACACAACTCCAAGAACACCCAGTTAGCTTTAACACATTCAAACTGGGATGTTACATTTCGATTTCTCTCTATATCTTGGCGGTCAAGTATTTACAATGGCTAAAGTCCGCTATATAGAGTTTGAAATCTTAAACTATCAGAGCCAATTCGTGGTTAGTTGTCACAAGCTTTATTGGTCTTCAAATTCAACTTGAATTCTTCGTTTCCATTGACAACTAACTAAATCATATTTTCTAGATTCTTCCCATATGTCCCCAAACGTCATGAAGAAGATCAGCAAGGAACATCCAGCCTCTAAACGATAGGGTCCATATGCGAAAATTAATCATTAATTAGTTAATTAATGGTGGTATTAATGCAATGCAATCAAATAATCGTGTATGTGTAAGTAATATACCGTAAGACTAAGACCTGAAATTTCAAGATTTGGACGTCAACCTTTGAGGTGATTCCTAGTTAAGACTGTTATCCATTTATCTTTATTAGATTTTTGAGAAAAGAGAATACGTATACGATTTGGTGTAATAAAAATGGAAAGTCTTAATTATATTTGTCACCTAGAAAGAGATATATCAATTTTATATCTATACCATATTTGGCAATTGGCAATCTGGCATGTTAAATTAAAGAGTGCTCAGCTCAGCACATTTAATAATGAATAGAAGTGTTTTCTTTCTAAGAAGTTGATTTTGATGCGATTCCCTTCGTTTGTCTTGATCGAGATTAAATCATCTTAGGCTGTAACTGACTAATAAAGTGCTTCTAATTTTATCTAGTGCATGTAGTATTATGTAAGTGAGACCAATTTGTTAATTAAAGAGAAGAGACACGGTGAATTATGATAATGTTCAAAAACCTCTTAAAAGTTTTGTTACAAAACTTCCGGAACACGTGTCGCTTTTCATGTGCTCGGTTTTTGAACATTTCCCTGGTGAACCATTTTAAATTTTAAGATAGAGCAGGCCACCTAATGAAGTGAGTGCAACTCATTACCTAGACATACCATGTGAATGATAAGAGAAATACTACATGAATACCTTGTTGAGACACTCTAATAGACACTTCTAAAACACTGCTAGAACTGTTGCTACTACGTTTCTTGCAGGGGGCTAGAATCGAGTGACAAATTTCATTCTTGAAGGTATAAAAATGATATAGAACCATATATATAGCACCAAATAATACCATATGGCCATGTGGCGTGCATCGATGTATGCCACATGGTTATGGTTTCCCATGTGGCGTGTCTCGATACACGCTACACAGTTACATGACACCATACATATGGTGGTAGATCGGGACTACTCGAAGGTAACAGATAAACTCACAAAATAGTAACACACCGTGTGTTACAACTTTTAAACCAATTTTAAGTTTCCCGAGTTGGGATTTATCTTCTATTTTGCCTTTCGTTGATACATTGACAGTTCAACTTGAAATCCTTAATTATTTAACTAATGCTACTGTAGGATACTCATTCCTCGGTAAAAAAAACAAAAAAAAAAAAAAAAATTGAGATTTCAATCAAAAAATATGTAAAATATTTTATAAGGATCATACTGTAATATGTAAAATATCAAGATTTTGATGCTAACTTTGTGATGTGATTTCTAGTTAACATCGAGAAGTGCCCGTTAATACGTAGAGAAAAGAGAATTTTGTAGAAAATGGAGACATTTGTAACTCTTTCTAAGGAATATCAAAATCTATACCGTATTTGGCATATGTTCAATTGAGGAGTCCTAACCCACAATTTAATGAAAGAAAACAAGTCACTGTCCATCTATTCTATTATTTATATTTATATATAGCTGATTTGAAGTTTTAACGCATCGTATACGAAAGGGTAATTTGCGCAAACGAACCTTATTGTTTAGCGTTAGTGTGGAAATGGACCATATAGTTTTTAATTTGGCGATTTCAACTTTAACATATATTATTTCTTGCAAAAAAGACATTATTGTACAAATTTGTCAATTTTTGTTGTTAAAATGACCTTTTTACCCTGATTTTTTTCTAAAATATAATTCTTTTAAGATATATTACCCTTAATTTTAATTAAAATATAAAGACAAATTTATATTCTGATCTATGTACTCAATTAACTGCCATCATAATATTACGTCTCCACCACCACAAAAACAAATCGGACCTTTTTGATTTTTCAGTTAATTAAAATATTTTTGGAATCTCTAGTGGAACCTCCGACTTCTTCACTGATAGCGGCTTGTGAAAACCAATATAAATACTAAGATGATACATCCACCAACGATAAGAAGTTTTCTATAAATCACCTCTCTTCAGAATCTTACAAGAAAAAAATATAAATATTTATATTTTAATTGAGATTAAGGCTAAAAATCTCACTTCAATAATAAAATTGACAAATTTTGATGATAAGGTCCTCTTTGCAAGAAACAATGATACGATAAAATTGAAATCACCTAGTTAGAAACTATATGGGCCATCTCAACACTGACACTGGTCCATTTGCGCAAATTACCCGTATACAAAATAGTAGTACCAATGAAAAACTATTGGTAGAGATTATAATCCGCGTTGAATTTGGGAACTAGAAGAATCACTTGGGCAAAACTTAAATATTATTATTGTACACGATTATGTAAGGTTCCCGCTTTATCTAATATAAGGTGAGACTACTTTGACGAAGCCACATAGCAATAGAATCATCTAATCAAGCAAAGACTGGCTACCCAGTAAAATAGCCGAATCTCATTAGACAGACATACCCTGTGAATGATATACCAGACGACGCTCTTCCGATCTCTCACATTTTTTAGTAAATTTTTTAGATATCCATATTTGGCTTTGGCATGTATTCCATATTAGCTCAGCAATTGATAGTTGGGAAAATCTTCAAATGGGCACAATGGGATCCTACTGCCCATGTGAGAGGTGCTCAGGTAGACACGGGCCCCATTTTAGTCGATACTACTAGAACAGTTCATTAAAGCACTCTGCTGCTGGGAATGAATAAGAGTAATAAACTTCACAGCCTCCCAAACTCGCAAAATAATGATCCACCATCTGTTAACCAACTTATCAACCAATTCGAACTTTGCTAAGTTGCGATTTATCTTTATTTTTCACAATAATGCTGCCCTTGGTTGAAAAATGTATGCACCTGTTTCAGTCAGGAGACTCGGGTCAATTTCCAGCTATCATGCCTGGTGTGTCGCGTCCACATACCAGACTGCATGCTAGCCTGCCTTTCAAGACCAGCAAATGCACCACAAAGCAAGAACGAGATAATCAACAATGGAGAAGCAACTACAACGCAGAAATAACATTCAAATCTAAACAGCATTGTGCACTTTTCATTCAGTTCTGGAACATATTTCTAAGCTTTTTTCTGTACTTTTCATCAGGTCCACAGTTATGGTATAATCCCCACAGCAACCACCCCATATAAAAAGGAAAAAAAACAAAGAATATCGACTCATGCATCATTAAAACGATGGAAGAAACCAGAAAGAAATACAATTCAGATAATTTTAAAACTACAACAGCGTGCTCCTTTCGCATTCTGATTCTGTACATAAGGCATACTCTTATTCTGCAAGAAACAGAACCGTGGTTGTCTTCTGGATTCTCAAAGATTCTTTGGTTCTATTTCTTTAGGGGATCACCTCCAATTCAGCAGTTGACAGTTCTTGAAGAACTTCGATAACAGCAAGATCTTTCTGCGTCAATGTATCTCTATGCCGGTTGTCTGAAGAAGTTTGTTGAATGTGAAGTTCCAATACTGGGGGAAAATGCAGTTGAACAAATGAAAACCGATTCACAAGGCACCGTGAAAAACAAAAACATAAAACAGTTCATTAAAAGAAAAAAAGAAAAACACAAAACAAAATCATTAGGAAAACAGAATATTATCAACAGAAAACAGAGCGCTACAACAGTTCGAGGTACATCAGGAAACAAAATCTAGTTCTATAAAGTCGAACATACGTGGACTAAAGTGACCTAACAAAGATTTTGCTGATCTCCATCAGACAACTACCTACCCCTTTTTGGAAGGTTAAGAGACCAAACTCGCCAATTAGGGAACATGATGAGGGACCAATGGAGCAAATTTTCCCTCAACTTCCACCATATGAGACTTATCATGATTAACTTGTCAAATAAGAAGCTAGAAGAGAGATTTATCTCAAATAATGAACTGAAGCCAAACAACCTACCAATCATAAAGCTGGGTTGTTAGATATTGCTTGTGATCAGTTGATCTACCTCTTCCGATCTTATTCCAGTAACATCAATGGCCCGGACTAATGCAAAATAAGATTCGGGATTTACTGACATCAACAATTCCAATACTATCACCTCAATTGGATGGCTAATCTTGAGACTGGGTTCTAATAAGCCTGCACAAAAGTGTCCTCTAAAATGAGTATACAGCTCATCATTATTCAAAACATCAAATATTTGACATGAAGTATTCACCTGGCGAAAGATTTTTTCCACCATAAAGCTCTTTCGCTAATGGATTTGCTGCCCAATGATTAACTGCAACACGACTGGCAGGTTGAAATCCTATGATGCTCCCATCAGATGACAACACTACCTATTCAGTACAAAGAAGAGAGTGAAAGGAAGAATGGCTCATATACTAGCATGCTTACAAATTGCATACTGAAGAGAGATACAAAAAAGCCAGTACATCCATGCATAGAAAGCAATCAAAGAAGTACACCAACGTTTCGTGCCATGGCATATAAATAATATATAATAGCTAGTTGATATATAGATATGCTTCTACACCAGAAAGAGCATCTCCAATGCAACTTTGGATTAAGAGAAGTGTTGGAGAGAGATAGAGATAGAGAGAAGATTATTATTTTAATTGAAGAATGGAAACAAACATAGGAAAAGAAGAGCGGGAAAAGTGAAAAAGAAGTGTTGGGGTGGGTGGGGATGGAGATTCAAAAATAATGATAAAATGATAGTGGAAGATGTGTAGATGGATGTGGGAATGTAGAAAGGACGTGAGAAATGATGATGCAAAAATGATGAAAAAGTTTGGTAAAAGAGTGGAAGTGATTGAGAAAAGGTAGAAATTAAAATAAAGGAGACATGTGGAGCCACGAAAAATTCTTGTATCATTCTCTTCCTTCAAATGGCAATCTCTAAAAATATTGCATTGGAGATGCATCATTTTCGAGTTATTTGCTAAGCTTACTGAACCCAAAACTGCATTTGGCAAAGCAAAAAATAGGCTGCTTAAGGAATTTTTAGCATAAAATTATCAAAGACAATACATGGTAGATGGTATTAATTATGGTTGACTAGTGATTGGTTATTATTATTTTTTTTTTAAACTCATTTTGAGAAAATTGTTTATTTGCACTGTTAACCTTGTAACACAATGAGTTGGGGGCATGGGAAAGTGTTTAGACAGGACAAGTATATACTGATGACATTCTTTTGAATGAAATATTAAAGAATATTATTCACCTTAATCTACAATAACGCCCTCTACCAAGTACCCAGCGTTAGAATTTTTATACCTAATTCCTCATCGGTCTAATATAGGGCTAACAAGAAAAAGCCTACCAGACTGTCAAACCAAATTAAAACTCTTTCGAATTGTTGGATTGGATCCCCTGAACCTATCAACATTTTGGTTTTCAACGTTCTAGTACTTCTCTTTCTATTGATAGGAGTGATTTAGGAGAACCAGTCTTTTAGTTTAACCCCCGCCTCATTTATCATTCTAATTATTAAATGAATAAATACTAGTGATGTATGAAGAAAGTTAAGACAAATATTAATGTGTTGTTCATGAAAAATGCTTCACATGGTAGTATTTGAGTAAAAACCATTCATTCTTTACCATAAAAAACCCCATGTTTTAACTTGTTTAAAAGTCATCACTTCTTTATTAACATGTAAACCTTTGTTGGAAACTAAACCGGACAGTGAAAAATGTTTTGGCTCGGGAAGTGAAATAGTCTGGTCTGGTTTAAAATCTTTCCAACCAGCTTTAAACGGTTTAGTTCAAAAATATGGCCAACACCCCTCAAACCATGCCATATTCACCCCTAGCCTGATTCCAATAAGAACCATGATATAGTTAGAACATCTCCAATAGGTTTTTATTTTTAAGAGTCAAAAGTATAAATTAAGTTCCATTAGGCTCTCTATTCTAACGTTTTGAAATAGATAGTAGGTTTGGCACTCCAAATTTGGAGAGCCAAACCCACTCTTGATAATTAAATAGTCAAAAATTTCGATGATCATTTCTTGGTTGAATAAAATTGTATTTAATTTCATTGGTCATTAGAATTTAAAAAGATAAATATTAATTTTTAATGAGAGTGTACATTAAATATTTCTCAAAGAACGTAAAATAGAGAGCTACAAATGGAGAGCTTGTTGAAGAAGTTTTAGATTTTCTCTTTTTAAATTCAAAGCTACTATTTATTTGGAAGAATATGCTCTTTAAAAATAAAGAGGCTGCTGGAGATGCTCCTGGGGAGATAATCCACTTGCTAACGGAGTAATACATAATTCCAAAAGCCTAATAGCTGCTATATTCCAAGTTTTACGACTTTATTTAGGCGCTGGGCATCATGTGCATAAGTATGCATATCAGTCTCTTAAAACCAACTACTTCACAACTATAATTTTTTCCCACCATCAAAGGCTGCCTACTTCAGAATTGAAGAAACAGAAGAATCAGAATGCACAAGAGTTTTACCTGATAACTGGCAATATCTTGTATAGATGCTTTTGTCTCTTCGTCGCTTGCTTCTGACAATATAGAGGTGAATGAACTGGAGTCAATATTATCTCCTTTCCTCAGGTATACAGGGACTTCTCCTGTCCATGCACAACCTGAGTCCGTCATTATTTCACCAGGCCAACCAAAACGATCCTTGATTCTTCTAATTATTGAGACACTGTGAGCTTCCAACTGTCACAGAAAACAACATCAGAAATATGCACGACAGTAGAACGAAAGAGTTAGGAGGAAGAGGTGGAGGAAGGGAAGAACAAGGTGCTCTTCCACTATACATATAACAGTAATTGACCACGTATGGTCTGGCGATAATTTCTCTCCTTCAGACCTTCTCTTTTATTCATGACATTATATTCTGTATCACAGAAAACGTATGTGTTCAGCTCAGCAACCGATGTTTAAGCTCATTATCTACCTCCTTCCAAATTAAAAAACCATCAAGTGACACTATCTATATACATGCACCCACATTCCACATTCAAGGGATGCAGTCCAAAGTTAAATGTCAATTGTCACCTCCAACGCCTAGTTTCATTCATGTGGTCAAGCTGGAAACAACTAAACTTCCAAAGTTGTGAAAATTGTTTAATGTATTTCCAGACAAACACAGGAAAGTGACCTATTTTCATATTCTTGCAATAGGAGGTCTTATTGGCCCAATTAGTAACAATCTAAGTTATAAAAGGCGAGGTGCACAATTATACATGCTTATGCATGCCTATACTCGACACTTGTTTTCCGCACTTTTCTTTTATCACACATATTAACTTTACCTGTATCAAATATTTATATTCACGCATTTAGACTCGTTCAAATTCAATAGTTGGTATCGTTGCTTTTTTTTATGCTTTAAACTCTGTTTTTCAGGAACACTCTATAAACCTTTTTTTTTTTTTGAAATTACTCCATAAACCTTTTAGTACACTGCAATCATGAATAAACTAGTCAACAAACATACCATAATTAGAATAAAAATTCTCAACTGGCCATAAATCTTGAACACAAGTAATACAAGCCAAAAGCTTATTGAAGAAATTGATGTTCTGTAGATATACATAATTCTTGGTACCATGTAGCCACTAAAGCACCAAACTATAGTCAGATATCAAAATAAAGAAGTGAACCATAGAAATTAGGTGGGCCTCAGTCGGGTTGGGTCGGTTTTGGGCTCGGTCCAGACCCGGGTTTGGTTACCCCTCTTTTTTTCTTTTTTTTTTTTTTTGGGCCTCAACAAACCAACCTGTTTGGGTTGGGTTGTCAGTTGGGCCTAGGTTGTCGGGCCCAATGCCCTCTCCAAGAAATAATATGACATCCAAACTCGAAAGTATTAAAAGCGCCATAGTCACAGAACAAAGAATTGAACCATAAAATTAGTATGACGTCCAAAACTACAAAGTATTATCAAATGAGTAATGGTACCGTTATCTGCATACCTCTGAAGAGTCCATAGACAGATGTTCAATACATCTAACATAAGATGATTGAGGTGGACAATCTCCTCTAATAAGCTTCTTTGACCTCGGCAAATAAGGGAAACAAAGTTTACTAAGAATATTGATGGAAACAAGGAAAATCCCACTAGCAATAGCAATGGAAAACATCTTCAACAGAGGATTGCCCTGTAACAAAAGAAAGAAATACGCCTGATACATTGGAAATATTTAAGTGAATGAGAAGACATAGAGAATAGATTCCTAATTTTCTTTTCCTTTTTTTTTTTTTTTTAAAAAGAGGGGGCCCCGCCGAAGGGGGGGACCTTCACGATTTCATCCTACAAACAATAGTAAGAAGCAAGCCTCAACTTCACGAGAATGCAAGAGGTACCTTACTGATGGTCAACCCGGAAGACTTTGCAACAGTATGGCATGACAATGTTTTATCAGGCAGTGTGTATATATCTTCATAGTACATATCAAGCACATCAGCCAAACTAACCTACATGGAAGAAAGAAAAACTCAGTAGGCGTCTTCACTAAAAATTAGAATGACCATCGCATTAAGGGAATAAAAGAAAAGAGCATGCCAATACCACTTGAGAGTGGGTAAGGATAACTTCCCAAAATTCTGTGGCAGATTTACTTGATCCATTTAACTTTACATCCCTAAGTTTATTGGCATCAATTTCTAGCCTGTATGAAGGGACATATTCACTTATCCAAGAACAAAACTCAGAGCCACCCATCTTTTCTAGTTCGGAGTATGCTCGTGATACTAACAAACAGTTCTTCAATTTCATCTCCTTAATCTTATATTTTGCTCTCTCTGTTCTAAACTTTTCTAGCAGAACCTTGCCATTTGCAAGGATCTCATGTTCAAGGAAGTTGTGCAGAACTGCAGTGGAATCTCTGGATACTATCGGTTTCGGTTTGCTAAACCAATGGAAAAACATATTTGATTGCCTGCATGTTGAGTTTTCAGTGCTTTCAAGGGAAGCAAGGCAGATAACCTCTGCAATTGCAGAAATGACTTCTTCATCCATCGAGCTGAGGGTAAAATATGAGGGTACCTGCCGACAGGAAAGGGAATAAGAGAACTCAACCCATCAGTATGACGTGGCACCTGCAGAACAGAAACATTAAATATGATTTCACAACAAAGTAATATAGCCATAAGTCAGTACGCATAATCCCAGAAGGCGGAGAAAAAAGAGACGATATTTACCTCTCTTGGATTTTCAAGGTCGTCCATATTTCTTTCTGTTCCAGGTCTAAAAATTGTCAATTCAAGATTCCAGAGTTGGTATATTACTACTTGTTTAAAAGTCATGGCAAGAATATTCTTTGACGTGGTACTGGATAACATATCTTTAGTCAGAGAGCTCTTGAGCTTGAAAGCTTTGTCTTTCACCTTCCTAGTTGGTAAAAACTGACAAAATCACAAATGTTAAAAAAAAAAAAAAGTAACAGAAGGGAAAGCAGATATTCCTATATGGAATTATCATCTTGTTGCTGATAGGTGACAGGAATAAAATTAACTACTATGCAAAAAATTGGCAAAATAACTTGCCCTTTGATAAAATTGAGCATGAAGACACTCATTCAGTGTGAGAGAGTGTGAGAGAGAGAGAGAGAGAGAGAGAGAGTTCAACAAGATGCATTATTAAATTCTTCTTCAACTTCCTACATCGGCGATGGCAAACATATAAGATTCCAAAAGGAGGTACTAGAAAGGACAGTAGAAGAAAATATATACAAGTAAAAACAGATGTATGCATTAATAAATAATTGCGTGATGTATATTTTATATCTTTTATCAGCAATATCATAATAGTTTCTTCATGCAAAAGAAGGTGAGCAAAAACAATCTTGAAAAGAAGAGAATCTAAACATCAAATTATAGGGCTAGGAATGGAGGAAAGGTTGGAAATTTATAATATTTTTAGTACAAGAAGACTAGAAGAGAGAGGGGTTTAATTTCCCGGACTTAGAAAATTTAGTAATAACTCATTAACTAATAAATGAACAGTCATATAATAAGCAAAGAATATAAGATGTAGTCAATCGAACACAAAGAAATGTCTTCCGTTAGTAGTCAAATCATCCTCATGACATCAATATAGCTGTATAATGTGTTTAAGCTATTGTTCAAAGTATGGAATTCAAGGCTTTAAATTACGATTGTTAAAAGTATCAATGATGGTTATATCTCAATCTCAAGGCCCAATCTTTCTTGATACCCAATACAACCGTGTTCTCTCTTGGTTTCAACTAAAAACTACATTTCAAGACAAGGATAATAAACATTATGTTATGAACAATAGCCAATCAAGCAACCTAATTTCAATTTTTCAAATCTAAGAAGTCATTCAAAGAAGTCAAAAGAACGTGAAGAGAAAGGGACATATTTCCATACTTCAGCTACTAACATATTGAATTAACTACCGAAAAGAAATAAGCCATTAGTGATCCTGTAAATTCATCTTTCATACTAACCAGTCTTGTAGAAACAGTACTATGCTTATCACCATGACCAGGAAACACGGTTTCGATCACCATCGCGGCGACGCCAGAAGAGATATGATCATCGGCAGCTTCGCCGCCGTCAGCGGCAGCTGCAGTGAGTGCCTGCTGGAAGTCCACGGAGCCAACAAGGGTAAGCCGACCCAAGTCATTCTCATAGGTCCTGACAGCAGGCAGCGACTTCTCTTCGGCGTCGGCGTCGGCTATGGCTTCGAGAATGGCTTGCTCCGATGTGAATTGTGCGAATGGCCGGTTAGAGGAGAAATGGGAGGACAGGGAGAGAATGGAGTGGGGATTCTTGTAAAGCTTGAGAGGTAATTTGTGGAGAAATGGAATTGAGGGCTTCAAACGAAGAGAATGGAAGGAAAATAGAGGGGTGAAGGGAGAGAGAGTAGAAGGGCAAAATGCCATTGAATTTGCAGATTACAGGTCGACGAGGGAAGCTCAGCTAGGTATTTATTATTGGAAAAATAGCTATTGGGTCCCCAACGTTTGTGAAATTGTATAATTAGATCTCCTTCTATCGAAACATTACCATACGAAGTCCTATTTTTAACTGAAAATAATTTGGTTGTTTTCTCCCCCTACAAGTGTAAAACTGCGGAGGAAATTTCAAGCGCTACACATTTGCTGTCATAAAAACACCATATGCTAATGTAGCGTGCCATTAACAGTTAAATTTTATATAAGGAAATTACATTAGAGTTCTCATACCATAACAATATGATAGTTGTATATAGGAACTTTCACCATTTTCTTCAATTGTCTCCGACTTTTCACCTTCTTTTTCAAACGTTAAAGCCGGCCCCAACCATTCTCCAAAAATCCCCCTTCTGCCGAACATTCCCATCTCAAATAAAAAGGGAGAAAACCCAGGAGGGCATAAAGCCATTTGTTAGACCCAGAAGGACTGCTCAAACTCCACCACATTCTTGACCCATCTGCCACGACCGCTATAGAAATTCATTTTTTTTTTTTTTTGAAGTAAGCTATAGAAATAACGGAGTATTATTATTATTATTTTTTCAGGGGACGGTGATATTATTAATCTTGAGAGAGAGAGAGAGAGACAAGGGGCCAACCGCCTTAGCACAGCTACGTACTGCAATCCAAAAACAACACGACAGATCTTTTGATACAAATGCTAGTCAAGATATGCATTTGATATGTCATCAGTATTGGCAATACATATGTTTGCTAATAGTCAGCCTTCAACTACACAAGTTATGTCTGAAGGTGCATACACATGTAGCCAACTTGGGCATTTGCCACTATCTTCTCACAGTTAAAAAACGATGGTCTGAGATAGATATATAGTCAGTTATGAACTGTACTTCGGATGACAATAAACCATTTATACCCGGGAATCTGAGATCTCGAGATGGGAACTAGATGGAACCGAGGACGACCAGGAGCATAAATTAATAAAAAAAGAAAAAAAGAAAAGAAACTCAGAAACTCCACTGCTTGCCTGATGGCTGAGTGGATTCACTGAATAATTGTTATGTGATGATGTACACTACTAAACTCTCTTATTCCAGAGCCACTCAATGTCTTCAAGTCAAGTAGTACCCGTTCAAATTTTCAACGAGATAATAATCAAACCCATCGTCTGCGGGTTCTACAGCATTGGAAGCAGAATAAATACTTCCCGTTCCATCCTTCCCATTCAACTTTCCCCGTCCCTTAACAGGGCGCTTGCTTTCAGGTGGAAATTCAGCAGACAGTCTTCCCATTTGCTTTTGCAGATCAGCAACCGAATCATTACTTGATTTCCCTTTAGGACTCTTTTTACCGTCAACTCGCTTCACTTCCAATCTATACAAGGCACATGCATCATATTTGTTGATCTCATACTCATAAAGGTGCCACTCATAATTTTCCATCGGCTGTGGGTCCATATAGTAAGATCTCTTCAACCCTCCAAATTCATTCATCACCTGTTTCCTAGACTCGTGCCAACCCCGTCCATTATAATCAGGCAATGATCTTTGCTTTCTATTACCACTCTCAAACGCCCTGCGTGGCTTGTCAAAGAACAGCCACTCCCTGATTGTTTCACCTTCCATAATAACAAGATCAAATAGCTCTGACAACACAAAAAAAAAAAATGAGTTACTAGAAACAAAAATAGAAGCCTTCTGAGAATTCACCAAAAATGACAAGGCAGTAAGAAACAACTAACCAGGTGCATTCCAAGGGGACTTTGCCGTAGCAGCACCTTCACATTCTGGAATACCAACTTCTTTTCCTTGTGATTTTGCACTAAGAGCAGAAAATAGTAAATTATCTTTTAAGCCAATTCCACCAGGTCGTACAACCGGAGGCATACCCCGGCAACCTTCAGAAGGAGCAAGTCCAGAATGATAACTACTACAGTAATCATTGGACTCTTGACACCAGTCTGACCCTTGTGCAGGCCTGGGACAATCCCAAAGGGCACATTTTGGCCCTAAGAAAGCAGAAGGTGGAGGGCAGATATTCTGTGGGTAGCCAGAAATTTGAGGCATATCATCCCCAACAAAACAGGTTCCATCAAACCCAGAGAAGAGGTGCTGGTCAAAATCTTGATGAAATTCAAATGAATGATAGTCCAATTGTGTTGCAGGACCCATCGAGTTAATTCCCATGTTGTTAACTCCAGGACCCGAGATTTTGCACTGGTCAACCATCTGGATGTTTTGTTCTTGAGGTCCCTTGGGTAAATTGAAAGACTACCACAGACCAAAACAAGAATGAACACAAGTCAGTAACAAACATTTTGATGTTCAAAATACTGAAAACTGCCTAAGAAGCCAATTTACGGTTGATTTGCGAACAAGGGCAATAACAAACTAAACAATAACAAAGAGCACTGGAGAGCATA
Organism: Nyctanthes arbor-tristis; assembly: GCA_963692815.1. NCBI lineage: Eukaryota > Viridiplantae > Streptophyta > Magnoliopsida > Lamiales > Oleaceae > Nyctanthes > Nyctanthes arbor-tristis. The sequence goes on along the minus strand of CAVNYN010239942.1, from coordinate 54,002 downwards.
TATAAGGAAAAGGATTGTATGCACAGTCCAGCTCATGAAAAAGGGAATTATAAGCACACAGACCATAAGAATGATGTAGATTCTGGTTTCCCTAGATATTGAAATAGTAAGTATAATTGAAAAATCAACGTAAAGAATGAATGTCCAAATAGTCAAAAAACAAAACAAGTTTGTATTAGCCAAATAATTCATCTGTGCATCCATAGGGGGGTTTGCAAATGGTTTATGAACTCCATAAGAAGCAATACGCATATAAATTCTCAACATCTTGAAGGCTCCTGCCAGTTTCTTTCAACAGGACCAGATTAAAAAAACAAGGTCATCCTCAAATTACCACCTTAACAAGTACATAACAGAAAGCTAGTTTCGTTGGGATATATTACCATTAAATTCCTTCACCATAAAAAAATTTACTAAGCGAATTTTGGAATGATATAGATACAATTCTAGGAAGGTTTATAACCAAACTCAATTCATATTGAAGTTCTGCTATCAAATAAAACTAGGTAATCACACAAAATAGAGTGTTTACAAAAAAAAAAAAAATGGAGAACAATAACAGGAAGTTTTCAGATTCAGAGCCCCAAGAAAGAAGCAACGCTTAAAAATCATTTATTTTAAAAGGGAGGAGGGGCACAAGATAGAAGAAGGAGAAAACCTCATAAAAGAACATGACATTAAGAGACTGGACCACCTCTTTTTCTCTCTTTCTATTTCCAATGAAACTTCTAATATTTGTTTGCCCAATCCAATCCAATAATATAACCATGACCATGTGTACAAGTAAGAAACAGAAAAGCATGCTAGACAAATTTGAAGGTTCTAAAACTTGAAAGTGAAAAATAAACATTGAAAAATGAAACCAAGTATGGAGCAAAATAGCAGATGGCATGAAAAAGTACCAAACACCTTAGAATTTTTCATATATAAACAGATTACATTTAAAATCATTCAGAATAATGTTTTATTTCAGAACCACCACCCACCATTCTACAAATAGTCCTGCGATGGAAGCATTTAATCACATGTGAAATACCTACAGCATAGTGGTTACACAATATTTCTATATACATAATACCTGTCATAATAAAAAAAAATGTCAAAAATAAATAAACAAGAAACACCTCTATCTAAGAATAAACATATCAATAGACAGTATGCTATACGTATTCCCCTACAACTTTAAAATGATATAGGAAATAAGAGAACAAAATAGCAATAAAGATAAAAAGCTCACAGAAATGAAAAATAATATAATCTCTAAATTGCTTTGACCCAAATTATTATTATCAACAAATACTTTCTTCTGAGCTTGCCAATTTTTTTAATCAGTGGAGAGAAAGTTAGTAGCACTTGCTGTTTTTCATGTTATAATTGAGAGTAGAGGAAGCCCACATAGCTACTGAAATTATGATAATTATTGTTAAACAGATATATCCAAGATAATGGGAAAGATTTAAAGCAAATAGTACCTCTTGGTATGTGGACACATCCAAGGCCTTTTGCACATCAGGTTCTGGCTTTGGTGCAGCTAAGCCACTGGTTGCATCATCTTCTTCCTCATAAAGCTGCAACAGCCTACAAATATCTGATGAAAAGGACGCCAGGCTCCCTCCCTATATAATCATCATTTTAATACTTCAAATCTCCAGTTATTTCAAGACTGAGAGAATGTGTGCTTGAGTCCAAAAAACATTTAGAAGTTCAAAAATTAACAGAATCACCGAACTTCTCATTCACAACTTTTTAAAACATAACCATGAGCCAAATATGCATATCCATTTCCCATTAATGTCCCAGGCCCACACCCATATGCAATTTCTGGTAAGCAGAAAATTCATGGCAGAGGATGGGAAAGATCAAGCCTATCAACAGCCCATGGAATACACACTTCGCAAATATACCGGAAGTCAGAATGTTAATGACATTTATACAGGTATTTATTTACGAAAGATAAGTGTCCTAGATGCTGAGAAATACCTAATGATAAACTCCATGGAAACATGATAAAAAAAAATACATCTACAAGTCGGGAGTTCTTCATGTATGTTTTTGCCTTAAAAGGACAAGATGCACTTATATGCATCTTGAACAAAAGAACTATCACATGTTACCTGTTGCAATGAAGCAGCTGGGGATGGCTCATTGAGCTCAGCTTTCCATTCCCGGAGCATCTGATGAACCTGCTCTTCCAGCATAGCCACATCAATTGTACGGCTCTCCTTCCTGGCAGATTGAAGATTGCTAAACATGCCCTGTAGATCATCCACACGATTTTTGGCCCTGTCCTTGAAGAGACTATGTGATGCTGAGTTACATGCACCCCTCTTTGATCCCTTCCCCATCCAAGCAGTATAAAAATCACCTTCAAATCTCAGCAATTACCTGCAAGGGCAAAAAAAGGGTCAAACTTCATCATCAAAACAAAAAACATAAGAAGATCAAAGGCAGCACAGAAGATGCTCTCCCGTCCTAGACCCACAGAAAAGGAAACGAAAATATCAAATGTGAAGATAAATTAACTGACAAAAATGGTTTTTAGATACTAATGGGGGTGTTTTTCAACTAAAAGATTAAAAAAAAAAAAAAAACATAAATAAAAGCATCCACACCCAGATATCAAATTACCCTCACTCTGAAATCCAAGTTGGAGCACTAAACTATTCACTTCAGTAATAATTTATCCTGGGGTTGAGATCGCAAAATATAAACAAGAATATCACGCTTTCAACCCAAACAAGATTCTCCAAAGAAAAGATGGACAGAAATCAAAACAGAAAGGCCCATAAATAAGAACTCAAGGCACCAAACACTTTCACCAAAAAGGAAAAAAAATGGCAAATTAGAACGCCAATTTGGAAGCAAATCACAGAGGATTCTCCAAAAATTTAGGGTTTCCAAGCAGAACGATATACGAGACTAGACTTGAGGCGAGCAAAATTAGCAGCCCAGAATCACCGACTACTTTTTGACTAAAAATTGGGCAAGAGAACGCAAATTTCGCAGTAAATCAAAGCGGATTCTTCAAAAATCTAGGGTTTTCAAACCAAAAGACAGCAAAATCAGAAAGTTCCAGCAAATCAAACAACGGGTAAAGAAAAAGTAAAAATATTCCACGGAAAAAAAAAGAAGTAAAAGCAAGGAACGCATTATGGTTCGTGTGTGAGAAATCGAGAGATGGGGCAGTTACCTTTTGGAATTGGATGGAGTGGGAGAGAGTGGGTTCTTTGTATTGAGAGCAAATCAGTGGGTTTTTTGTATCTCAAAGAATTTTCTGATTTCTCTCTCTGTGGTGGCAATTGGCAAAGGATTCTCTTCGCGTAAGGGAGAAAGAGGCGCATATGTGCACGCGGCAAAGGCGTGAGAAAGAGAGGGAGTGGGCTCGGTGGTGTTGTTTTTTCCAGTCTTACCCGTGAAGGCTTGTGGTTGAGTTTTAAAATTTTATCACTCTCCTTTACTTTTCACAAAGCGAAAATAACTTGCTTCCCCCCATCCTCCCCCCCCCCCCCCAAAACTCATTATTTTTCCTTTTCTTTTTTTAAATCATGCGTTATAATCCTTCACTATCTTCTATTTCATTTTTTCAATATACATGCAATTGAACTGCAATGACATTAAATCACAAGAGTCTTGGCTTCACTATCTTCTATTTCTATAATAATAACAAAATAATAACATAATGATTAAAATTTGATAAGAAAAAAAAATCATATAGTATCTAAACGTTTCCGGAAATGAAGATATATTAAATCGAAAATTTTCAAAAACTTTCTGAAATTTTTGTTAAAAAACTTCTCATCGATGTGACATGTATAGATGCACTCCACATGTATTTGAAACTCGAGTCATGTGTACTTTAAATTTACATGGCATGTATCTATACATAGTTTATTAAATTAAGTACTTTCTTTATTTTCACCAATTAAAATTTTTAATCACGATATCAAAAAGGGTAAATATCACGATCAGTCACCAATCTTTCAACTTCTATACAAGTTTGTCCCTATTTTTTTTCCGCCTCATGGGTCCCTAGCCTTTTATATAATCAAATTTTGTTGTTATGCCAGGTTCCACTCCATTTTTCCGTTTAAACCCTATAAAGAGACGATTTGACCCTTGTATATAAAATGAAAATTAAAAAAAATGATATGATATATAATTGAATATTTGATTTAAGTATTACCTCGTGTTCACAGTGATGTGATATATTAAAAAAATTTAGTTGGGCACTTTAAAATTATGGAAATATATATAATTGTATTTTATAAGATGATACTTTTTATTTTTTTAAGAAAATCCATATTGCTTTCGTAATGAAATTTTTAGATTAAAAATAACATTTGCTACAAGCTATCATAATTAATAAAATTATAAAAATAAAAATATGGTAGAAATAAATATTTCTATCATATTTTCTCCTTATAAATATGTAAAAATAAATATTAATTTTGTTAGGTTCCTCTCTAATGGGAAATTAAACTATGGTGAAATGCAATCGGACGACAAAAAGAGACCTATGTGAATGAGGGCCTTCTAAGTAGACAGATTTGCCTCCGAGTTCGAAGATAGATATGCTATGCGGCCGCATGAGCACAGACTTGTATGTGTAGCCGCACATACCTGTGCGGCCACACCTTGCGGCCGGTTGTGGCCGCACTACTTTGTATGTGCCACACCGTGCGGTCAGGTGTGGCCGCACATTGAGGCATATTCTCCATGTGGCCGCATGGACAAATCTTCTTAGAAAATTGGTAGGAAGATGGGTAGGATTGGAAAGAATTAATATTTATTTTTATATTTTTTCTTTTTCAATAATATTTATTTTTGATTTTTTCTTTTTCAGTTTTGTTTTTATATTTAAGTTAATTTTCATATTTGGTCCCAGTCTTTTGACAATGTAGCAGTAAAATTGTCAAATTATACGCATTAAATGGAAAAGTGGACAAAAACTTGACGGAAGGATGAAACTCGACAATTATATAAAAAGTTGGGAATCTATGAGGCGAGAAAAAAATAATGAGGACATGATTGTGTAAAAGTTGAAGGATTAGGGACTAATGATGATATTTTCCCTATCAAAATGTCTATAAATGATGAATCATTTTCCTTTTTTTTTTAATTTGAATTCAAAGGAAGTGGAGGGGAGTGGCATATGGGAGTCGAACCCAAGAACTCCCAATCAATCTTTCTTTTCTTTTTTTTTTTTTTGAACAAAGTAATCTATTGCATATTTTGGGAAAATTGCCCCACTAGTCCGTCTCTGTTGTCAAAATGGCAAAACAATTGCCAAATTCCAGAGGTGAGTTTATATATTTTTGTTGTGGTTATAAATTTATAGTTTTGATCAAGCACTTGACTTATGCCACTATTATGACACTAGATAGATGGTATGTTAAAAGATTAGTTGCTAATGTAATTTGTGATATTGGTGATGTGCTCATATTAGCAACTAATATTATATAGCATCACTGTCTAGTATCTGAAATCCATTATCATTAATTTGCCCAATATCATAAGTAATCAGTCGTCACGTTTCAACCATTTCATTTCGATAATTGCATACATGGGGGAAAATTTTGTAGTAATTTACAGGCAATAGTAGAGGTATGTTTGGGCAAAAGGGGGTTGACCCCTAAAGATTTTAAGAAATTTCTCATGATTTTCATTTAAAAATAAAAAGAAAAATTTCCAATTTATCTTATCCATTTTGCTTGGAGCATTGCCAACCAATTCCACAATTCTACAAAGTCCTTCACTGAATTAACTAAAAAATAAAACTAATCAACTTTTCCAAACTGGGGTTGACTTTTCCTTTGATCTGTCTCCTTTTGGCATTTTGGTGGTTTTGATCGTTGGATTTTGGTTATATGATGAATGAGAGTGGTGTTTTTGCTTCTCAGAGTTTGGTGTTTTTGCTTCTTAGTTGCACCTCTGGCACCACTGCCCTGGGTTTCACTCAAATGAAGCTGTCTCAAGTCTATCTGGTGTCGTGTTGCTGTAGGTCACGAGGAAACCGAGTAGGAACAGCCTCCCATCTTCTGGTGCACTGGCTCACTGTGGTTTGGTAGTGGAGGGAATGATAGTGCCTTTGTCTGGTTTAGGTTTCTATGCTCTAGATATGGCACACCACCCCCGCGTCCTTGCTAAGGAACCTTGCTGTTCAACCCAGGAATTATTGGCTCTTGTCGGCCACCCGGCCAAGAGAGACTTGGCGGCAGCTGATCTCCACGATGCTTCCTCTTGGATCCAATTTCCTTATGTTTGGGGACGTCTACTTGGTTACTCTACCTAGGATGAGCTTCACGGTGTGAAGCAGTGTCTTTGGTCTGGTTTCCGGTCATGCCTCTAGCAGTGTGGCAGGGACAACCTTTTGTGGAAGTTCTTGTGTCAATTTCTGTATTTTTCCTCTTTACTATGTAGCAGTTGGATGGATTGTATAATTCTGTATTTCTACATATATTGAAATGAAATTTCTTTTGATTTAAAAAAAAAATATACGTCTCATATTTAGCTTCAAGTCTGACGTCTGATTTTCTATATCTCGTGCAAACTTTATAGATTGTTTCATTGCTGTTGTAATCGAGATCGGAAGAGCACACGTCTAGATTACCATCATCATTTTCACTATTTGATATATAACCCTTATCAATTCTTATACTCTTCATCCATATAAATAATTACTCTTCAACATCCCGTTAATGTTTAAAAGACTATGGTTTTTTAAAAGCTATCAATTGAATACTTAAATAAAGTCTTATTTTTTGTTTTATTGTGATATACATCTATAATATGATATTAAAAAATTTGAAATATAGTGGTTAATGATTGAAATTTTTTAACTAGGAAATTTTTTATTAGATTATAATCATCTATATTATCTATATCTTATAAAACTAAACTAGTTGTAACTTTAGCACCTCATTTTTCCCGTCTTTTTTTTTCGGTGGCTACAGGTACAGTTATGTTGTGGTAAAATTCTTACCAGCTGCCTCTTTACCTAATATAATTCATCATCTTTACTTAATATAGTTTTCTTTTCTTTATTTATTTATAGATTTTATTTTATTTATTTTATTTGTATTTTAATTAATGATTAAAATATTATGGAAATATCTTAGATGGAGCCCATATTTATCTCTCCCATCAGAACCCCAATTCTATGAAAAATGCTACAACCCTACCTTATTTTCCTAAGATTTCGTTCTCCATTCCATCTAATCTAATCCCATGATTATTCAATCTAATCCCGTAATTCTCGGTATTTCTGAATATCCTCTGTAAATGGAACTAACTAAGATTGCAAATACATCTGAGTAGTGATTGAACAAATTTAAATATTTAACCACAAAGGTGTGGGGATTGCTCATGGGAACGGGAGCATAATCAATCCTTTTTTAAGGATTGATGAAACGTATTAAAGAAATTTGAATTGTATGAGCTACTAATCTAAGTATTAATCAACTTTTTTTAATCAAAGTACAAATTCTAAATCACTTTCTTGCACTCTTTCAATAAATAGTGCTTTTTTACATGAGCATGTGTTTGTTTGCTTGGTGACCCATTAATCTATTGTTCTAGGGGTGTGTCATTTGTAATACTTTATTGTATTAAATGTACAGTGTTGCTTGCTAATCTAATAGTGTACTTTATTTTTCAATATTTTAAGCATTAACTCTAGATGGAGCTACTGCTGTAGAACTTGGAGAGGAAGATGGTGGTACTGGCTTGAGATATAATGATTTGCCTTAATGTTGCAATCCATGTTGGAATCTAGAATGTGAAGAAAGTTTTTGTTTCCTGACTGAATTCAGATTTTATATTGATGTTCCAGTCATTGGTAGTGAAATAAATGCCAGTAGAACTTTAGCAATATTGATCAACACGTGGCTGAAACATTCTTTTATTGTTTCTATTATTATTTAAGCATACTCTTTAGTTTCTTATCTTGCAAAACTGAATTTGTGCAGACATAACAGTGAGTAGATTTGTTCTATTTATCTAATGTTGGGGAAAGTCAATAGCATAATGAGTAATGACACATGATTACATATTACAACTCTGGACTGTGTGACCAAAGCCTTGATACTACCTAGACTATCAAATAGAAATAGGATTTATTTGTTTGCAACTATACTCTTTTTAATTTCTGCAGTGGCTTATGACTAACATTTCTTGGATGGCTATTCCAGCAGCCTTTTTCACAGTGATATGTTTGCCTTGACAAATGCTGATATTCAGCTATCAATTCAAATAATAGGGATCCGAATTTTTTAGATTTAGGCTAAGAATGAGTTTTGAATGAAGTTTCTTTTAGTATTGGGGGCTGTTTTATGCATCAAACATTGACAAATCTCTAAGTATAACAGATAAGTATGCATTAAGCTCCAAACATTAGAGTTAGGTACAAATGCATTTTTATCTCTTTGCCTTAACTTTTATGTTTTGCTCATTTTTCTCCAAATTAGATTCTGTTTATTTCTTGGTTTATCTAGATTCGAGATGTTTGTCCCAAAAATTATATACTCACTTTAATCAAGACTAGGAAAGTGACATAACTAACACTCCTTTTTAATATTTCTCCTCCCATTGTGATGGATTGTCTTTTTAGATAGCCAAGTTTCATTACATGACATACATATTGAAAGTTTTTATTCTCTATATATGGGTCCTTAACCGTTGTCATGGAATATAAGAGTGTCCCATTATGAAACTTGATCCATGAAAGTGGAGAACTGGCAGCTTTTGACCCTTTTTGGTAAATCTTTCTTTTGGTTGTGATTTTTTATCTTAAAGTCCAGTACTTTTATGGGAAGAAAAATATTTCAATTGATTTTCTTCTTCTTCTTCTTCCTTTTTTTTAAAGCCTCTTGGAATGGTATGTGACATCCCAATTCTTTAAGTAATTCATTAAAAGTATAAGGACCAAATTAAATGTGCACACAAGTTTTAGGGTTAAAGTGGAAACAAGAATTATGTTATAGAAAAAAAAAAAGGAAATCAAATGCTCGAGAGAATTCTCGTGTAAATGGGTCAATTCTAACTTAATATATAATATAATATAAACCAAATCAAACAAACAAAACAAAAAAAAACGGAAAGAAGAAGAGAAAGATGCCGAAGCTCTCTGCAAGTTTTGAAAAAAAAGGGAAATTTGGAGAATCTTAAGGAAAAGAAGAGGGCAAATCTAAGGAGTAAACTAGTAAGTATTCTTGGTCTTTGAATTTATATAAGTTAAAGAATATGAGTTTTATGGAAAATTAGAAACATTTAATATTAGGCTATAATTTTATTTAATACATGTTTTAAAGGCATCAAATAGTTAGAAGATTATGAAACTGGAGGTTCTTGATGTTATTGTGAAAATTTATGGTGGATAGTATAAGATGGGAATTTATATGGTGGAAATAAGTTGAGATTATTACATATGCTAGTATTATGGTTTCAAAGAGTGGTATTGTAGTAATGGACAAATTTGATGAAGTTGAAATTCAATAAAAGAAATTAAGGACTTAATATTTAATAATAAATGTGGAAATTTATTTAAGTATAAGAACTAGTGTTATTTGTTATTTTAGTAGGCATTAAATCAATATGTGAGTATGGAATTTAAGGTTCTTGGTGTCATATTATGGAATTACGGTGGCTAGTAATAAGATGAAATTTTAAGTGGAAGAATAAGTTGAAGTTTTATATATATAAGTTGGTATTATGACTTATGGTATAATATCATGGGAATTTAATGAAGGTTAAAATGGATATATAAATAATGAATGTCATAATATTTAATGACAAATGTGGAAATTGGTTAAAGACAAAGAGTTAGTATTTAAAGGTGAAGAATTAATGTTAATTTAGTGGACATTAGACTTTAACACATGAGATTATTACAATTTACTTTAGATGGGATAAAATATAATATAATTATAAAAGGAAATAATTATATGTCAAATTGGAGAATAAAGAAATCTTGGAAACTAGAAAATGAGGGTTTAGGGAGTTCAAAAGAATAGAAAATTTATATTATGTAGATAGGTTTCATCTTGCTACACAGTGTTTTAGAAAATTTTCACCATTTAAAAAGAAATAAAGGAAATGAAGCTAAAAAAAGTTGAAGGAAAGAGTAAATAAAATGGATTATTAATTAAATTGCTCATATTCTATTTCAGGAGACACGAAAGAAGTTGCAAAAGCCTATCAGCCGAATTAAATCATATATATAGCCAATGAGTGGAATTTTCTCAAATCTCTTCTAAATCAAATTTATTACGTTTGATTATATGTGCTAATGGGAAGTTTATGATAAAAATGTTTCATGGATATTTTGAAAGTTTTTTTTCTCTTATTCAATAAATTTATGAAATTTGAAAATGTGATATTTAAGAATTTTCGAGATGCATGAGGATTTGAAATTTCCCCGAATTGTATCCTATGTTTATGATCACGCCGCCTACGGGCGAAGGGGCCCCTAAGGCTCAAGCTGACCAAATGAACACCGCCCGGGCGAAGGGGCCTATGTGCTAGCTATGACTCAAGCTGTTTAATTTGCCGCCTACGGCGAAGGGGTCATAAGGTACCTATGGCTCAAACTGGTGTCTACGCGCATATGACTTGATATCATGATTATGGAATGTTGGATACACTTGAGGGGAAAATTCTATGATAGTATTGAAATGAAAAGATATTGTGATGTTCTAACATTGCAATGACTTTATGAAGGTTTGATCCCAGATGAAAATTCTATGATATGCTTGGATGAACATAAAAGTGACAAATGTGTTTTACTTAAAAATATAACAGTTTTTTTTTAGCATTCCACTCACTCAGCGTTAATGCTCACGAAAATACTTTTTCAATGTTTTCCCTTCCAGGTATTAACTGAAGTTTGAGCAACACGTGGACTCTATTCTGGAAACGAGCCTTTGACAAGGTTGGCATGATCAACTAGAATTGTAATAAGGAAATGTGTTTTGATGTGGTGGAATATATTTTGATGTGGTGATCTCTTTCCCTACACGACCTCTTCCGATCTAAAGAATAAGGTTAATATACTTTTGAATATATATCTATGTAGAGTTCATTATGTTATGATATATATTTGACTTGGTGTGTTGTATTGGTTCGTTGGGGGGTTTTGAATTATGCTGGAGTATGGGTTTGGTGCAATTTTTGTCATGCAGGGTGGTTTATTCATAAAATAGGGGAGATGTTGCCAAAATTTTTAGGAATTTTAATAAGACAACGAGCTTTGGCAGTAAATTCTAACTTCTAGTTAGAATTTATCGTCAGCGCACGTCACATTTCTAGTATATTAGAGATACTAGAGATGGGGCGTGTCATGGTACATGGTGGATTTCACGGCCTTCTGAAATGCTTGCTGTTGGTGCTGAAGATTTCCTATATAATTCATCTCAGGCAGCTAAGGAAAATGAGAGATTAAATGTTTTCTTCCATCCCATGGTGGTTAATGTTGATGTAGCACTAAAGGAAGATAGTGACTACCATGCGGTAGGGGATGTTATCCACGAAAAAGATGGAGTTGTTGTAGGTTGTTTTGCATCGAAGATAACAGGAAGACTTGCTTTTGAGTTAGCTGAAGCAATTGCTTTAGTTGAGGGCCTTGCTTTTGTCCAACGTAATGGTGTCACTACTATCCAGATTTGTCTACTCATTGCGAGATTAAATCGAGTATGGCACAAGTGGATTGTGGATCTTGCAACTTTATTTGTTGAGAGGTTAATAATGTTACCCACACCATTGCCATATGTTTATTAGCATTAAACTTCGAATGTAATTCTGTATTGTACTGTTTCATCATTTTGAATTTGATAGTCTGCCGTGATATGAAATGAATTCATCATTTTCCCTTTCAAAATGGTCTTTTCTATTTACTACGAGATATATAGGATTATAATGAGACAGAGTTTTGAGGCACTTATCTTGCCACATAAATATGATCATTTTCACATAGTGTTGCATCTAGATATATATACTAGTATAACACCCGTGTGATGCACAGGTAGAAAAACAGTTTGAAATTTAACTATGTAAAAGTTTTTTAATAAATTTACAATAGTTGAAGATATTCCAAAAGTATAAAAACACAAGCTATGTGCCACTGGAGGAAATAGCATCAATGGTAGTACCAATCTAATATATTTATATTGAAAAGACAATTCATATTCATTCTACAATTCACATGGTAATTAACGTTCCATATGCAATCTTCTTTCTTCTTGTACATATGTCTTAGTGGAAGAGATCTATTCTCAATATTCAATATATTTGTAGTCACAAATTCAGCTAAGAATTTATTAAAATAACGGATATTAAGATATCAAAATATAATTATGTGAGAGTAAAATTTGATTCCACGAACAACAAATTCATACTTTCTCATGATGATATGATCTTGTGTTAAAAAAGAATTTATTTAGATAATATGTTAAAATTCACCGCACGATATGAGTATGATTATATCATTTAATATAAGAACATTATTAAAGTAAATTAGATACTTGAAAAAGCAAGAAAGTTCAATTAATTGCTCTTTCCATTCCAATTATCAAGTCCCATTTTTCTTTTTGGGATGTACCAAATATATGGTTCCTTTTCATATTAAAATGTTTAATTTGCGTTACTTTATAAATCTAGCTAAATTTAATACTTTAATTATAACTATTAATTTTGAATTTTACTCATTAAATATGGATAAATTAGGAACACGAATCACAAAAGTTGTCTTTCTAACACATATTTCTTAATCTTTGTGAAAAAAGAAATGGGATCAAATAAACGAGATGGAGGCAGTATGTATAAATTAATTGACGGTCCTCAACATGTACACCTTGGGTGCCATTAGTGATAAAATATTGATGTAATTAATATTTAATATTGTTAATTAGTTAATAATTATTAATATTAATTTCTACGTAACAATATTATTAGTAAAATATTGCATTCACAAAAGAAGATTAGCTTGTGAATAAAGAGTCTTTGAATTTCTGTAGATATATATATATATATATAATTCAACAGAAATATGCTCCAAATTAAAAAAAAAATGAGGCAGATGAAATTTCACCATTTGACGCCACATATATGTAACTTTTAAGTATTTTTTGATTTACCAAACTCAGAAATAGATAAAAAAAACATTAAGAGATGAGATGTAAATCAACAGTAAGTATCTATCTACATGACAGTCAAGGAAAATGAGCCCTTCGAAATATTACTTGCTCGGATTTGTACCTGGACGACTTAATGTTGAAGACGAAAGAAAACACATTTTATTAAATTGAGAGAGTTTGATATATAAAGATAAATTGAATAAATGTAAAGATAGAGGAGATATAATTGAAAAAGAGAATAAAAGGAAGAGAAAGCTAAAATTGTGTTGGTAAAGGAAAAAAGTAAAAACAAAAAAAAAAAAAGAAAAGAAAATGACGTCATTAGTGACATCAGCAGTTCAGGCGTGAAAACCGAGATAGACTTCTTTTGATTTAGATATATATAGATATATTTTTTTCTCTTTTGTATCATTGTACTGTGATGTAGATGTATTTAGTACGAAGATTCATTTCTAAGCTATTTTTTATTCATGATGAATTGGTCTGTTTTTAATGTTACCATATTCTTGAGTTGTACTTTATTCGTTTATTTCAAATTAACTGATTGTATGAATCAAGTGATTTATTCTTCCATCTATTCAGTTATCATCCCACATTTCGATGTATTTTTTTCATTATACTTATTGTTCATATTGTATATTTGTTTCTAAATTTATGTTTATGAATATATTGATAGATGATGATAGATATGAAATTCTTAAAAAAAAAAAGATCTGGCTAGATTGTTAATAAAAATCGGCCACGTTACAATATCAAATGTTTATGAGATAATTGATGAATGTATGTGTACTATATTTGTATTATTTTTGAATGCCATGATTACTATGTTCAATAATCCTATTGATTCATTTAATGTGGTTGTCTACTTATAAATTCTAAACAAATATATCTATATCGCCAATTTTTCTCTACAACTTGCTAAAAGATATATTTAACTCCATCTTTCTACCTGTGCATCGCACAGGTACTATACTAGTATATATTAAATGACAGTTTGTCTTTTATCTATTATATTGTTATTATCTATATATATATATTAATCAACAGTTTGTCTGGCTCAATTTGATTATGGGCTCAATTAAAAATAATTTTCCCGCTCACTGTCAGGCTCCTTTAAAAAACCAATTGATGATGATTATATTATTATTATACTTTTCTTTATTGTTATATTTTTCCTTTTAATCAATTAATTTAATATTTTTATTTTAGAACTCTATCTGCATATTAATCTCATATTTTTATTTCAGAATTTTATCTACATATTAAATTTAATATTTTTGTTTTGAGACTCTATCAATATATTAATTTAATATTTTTATTTTAGAACTCTATTTACATATTACAGTTTAATCAGTTTTATTATGTCCGATTGTATAATTTCATGATTTTATGTTCTCCTAATATATTATATTTTACTTTATTAGCATAATATGTCCATAAAATACACGAGTATTAAACATAGTAGTTTGTAAATGTACATGTGTGAAACTAATATAGATTATACTAATCGGGCTTTATTGCCTTTAAATGAAATAAAAAATAAGAATTAATAAAAAAATTATTAGTTCATTTATTATATTTTTTCTTATTGTTATGTTTTTCCTTTCAATAAATTAATTTAATATTTTTATTTTGAGATTCTATCTATTAATTTAATATTTTTATTTCAGAACTCTATCTATATATTATATTTAATATTTTTATTTTATAACTCTATCTATATATTAATTTAATATTTTTATTTCATAACTCTATCTACATATTACATTTTAATCAATTATACTATGTCTGATTGTATAATTTCATGATTTTATGTTCTCTTAATATATTATTTTTTACCTTCTCAACATAATATGTCTATAAAACGCATGAATATTAAGCATAGTAGTCCATAAATGTACGAGTGAGAAATTAATATAAATTATACTATCATGTTTTATTGCCTTTAAAGAAAATTAAAAATAAAAATTAATAAAAAAATTATTAGTTCATTTATTACTTTTTCTTATTGTTATGTTTTTCCTTTTAATAATTTAATTTAATATTTATATTTTAAAACTCTATCTACATATTACATTTTGGTTAGATATATCTCACATTTGCCTAATGAGTTTGAATTACATGAAAATAGATAATATATCAATCTTAATTTCAATATTACTTTTCCTTATTATTATACTTTTCCTTTTAATAATTTAATTTAATACTTTTATTTTGGGACTCTATCTATATATTACATTTTCATTAGATATATCTCATATTTGCCTAATAAATTTTATTTTTACTTTGTTTGATTGTGTAATTTTCTAATTTTATACTCTCATACTCCATTGTATTTTATTTTGTTAGCATAATAAAAAAATTATTGGTTCAATTATTATAGTTTTCCTTTTAACCATTTAATTTAATATTTTTATTTTGAGACTCTATCTATATGTTACATTTTGGTTAACTATATCTTATATTTGCCTAATGGATTTTAATTACATAAAAATAGATAATATATCAATCGAGATTTTGATATTATTATTATATTTTTCCTTATTATTATATTTTTCATTTTAATAATATAATTTAAAATTTTTATTTTGGAATTCTATCTACGTATTACATTTTGGTTATATATATCTCATATTTGTCTAATGAATTTCAATTTTGCTTTGTTCGATTATATAATTTTATAATTTTATATTCTCTTACTCTATTTTATTTTACTTTATCACTATAACATGTCCATAAAACACACAGTTGTGAAGCATATATATTATATCCGTAAATCTACGAGTGTGAAACTAAATATAGAATTATACTATGCAGTTTTGAAACTAAATATAGAATTAATAAAAAAATTATTGGTTCATCGAGATATTGATGGACTAATAACAAGAATTTGAAACTATTGCAACAAAATAAAGAATTGATTGTATGCTACTTACAAATATATGATGCACATTAATTCTGTGCAGGTTGTGTTTTTCAGTTTCTTTATGATGTTAAGCTTGACGAACACAATTATGTTATATTTTATGTATCAAATTTCTTTAAAACTCTACCCGTGCAACGCATGGGTGGAAGTCTTGTTATATATATATATATTAAATGACAGTTTGTCTAACATAATTACAATTTCATCCAACGCTGTTAGAAAATGTTTCTCGCTTAAAGCTTTATCTGGCACAATTGTTATAATGTCATACCATACCAGATGTTAATTTTAATTAAAAAAATTGTTGTAAATGTAATAGTGAAAGATTAAACTCGTGACCTATATGTTAAGAGTAACATGCTTTTAAACCATTATGCCAAGTATTTTATTTGTTAACAATTTTTCTATATATATATATTACACGACGCTCTTCCGATCTCTGACACAATTACAATTTTATCTAGCTCAATTAGAAAATATTTCCCTCATAAAACTCTATCTGGTACAATTGTTATAATGTCATACTACACCGGATGTCATTTTTAATTAAAAAGATTATTACGAATGTAATAGTGAAGGATTCAACTCGTAACTTACATATTAAGAATAATATGCTTTTAAACTATTATACCAACTATTTTATTTGTTAACAATTTTCATTTATATATTACTATTCTAGTGTGTTTTCACTCAAAGAAAATATTATTAATAACCACATATATACTTAAAAGCTAATCATATCGACACTGCTTTTTTGATTAATCTCACAAATTTTTCAAATAAACTAAAATTTTCAAAAGTAAAATGACACAAATAACCATTTCATTGTTAAAAATTATAAATATTTCTCCCCTTCTATCTTCTTTCCTGTACAGGCACCAGAAAAACCCTAATCAATCTATTTTAATTTTATAATAATAAGCTATAAGAATCAAAAATAAAAATTTCTTGTACTTTGTACAATTAACTTCCTCTAATATTGGTTAGCCTAATTGAGAAGAAGAACATAATTTTTGTATTGCTATCTTCAAGTTTATGTTCTTGAGACTCGAGAATTTCTACAAAAATCACACTTTGTTTTTTACTCATAATTACGAAATGAATAATTTGTAGTATATAAAATATTTATCCCTTCTATTATTATTTAATTAAAATCTTTATAGCTAATTTGTCTTGCATTCTATTTAAAACTAGCATATCTCTCTCCTTTATCACTTTCTATGGAAATCCTCAAATTCTTTCCTAATTATTAATTCTACAAATTTAATTATTTTCATATCACCTCCGTCTCATAGAATTGGTCTACTTTTCTTTTTTCATCTGTCTTAAAATATAGTCCACTCTCCTATTAAAAAAAGTCGTTGGAATATTAATTTTCTTTTAAAACTCTATTTATTCTGTATTTTAATTGATAAAATAATATTATTTAAAATAGAATATTTAAAAAATGAAGTGGTATATTAGAGATATATGATATTAAAGTTTATATTTCCTATATTATTAATTACATTTTTTAAATATATTTATGAAAATTGAAATTGTACAATAGTATATTTTTATTTTGCTGATAGTCCTAAAATACTAGAAATTTATTCAAATATATATTAAATAAAAAGTAATAATTAATTTCAAATATAACTATTAATATACCAACTTGGACGATAAATTTTGTCATATTAATATTATATTTATCAATATAATTATTACGCTTCTAACAACTGTCATTATAAAATCATGTTACTTTTTTAAAGATTATATTTATTATTTACTAGACTAAAATAACAACGTGATATTATGGTTACTTACACAAAATAAAACAAAATATCACCCAATTAAAACGATTTGTGAGAAAACAAGATATTCTTCAGTTAAAAATGGAATGTCTAGGGTACTTTCTTATGGGTATGAAATTTTTTTATCTAAACGGGTATCGAGCGAATACGTGTATGTATATGTCTGATACGTATTATTAGACAGTTAACTAATACTATTAAATAAGTTAGATGATTTAAAAGTAAAATATAGTAAAATATTAATCGAGTACACAAGAGGGTAACTATTAATATATTATTAATAAAATATTAATTTAACAAGTCAAATACTAAATCAAAATTATATATTTACTGATTTTGTTATGCATATCCGATGGCACAAATATATTTAATATTTTATTATTTATTATTATTGATTTTTTTAAATCAGTCTCCCGTACAACGAATGGGTAAGATGCTAGACTGATGGTCGTAGTAGTTGATTGTAATTAATTATTTGACTACTAATTATTACAACTTTAGATATGTTAGACGTGTGAAATTGCACAAAGTGTTTGTAGAAGACCTAGAATTATAGACTCAGTTATGTAATCAAATTTATACTCAATACTCAAGCATTTTACTGTAAATAAATATCCAGTGGTGATTTGTAATTTCGTATGTTGATTAATTCATAATTTTATATAATACAACTGGTATAATGCCTAAAAAACACACTTGTATCGATTTTGATTCGAATGTATACTTGCACGGGTGAAAAAAATAATGAGTTATTATTATTATTATTATTATTATTATTATTATTATTATTATTATTATTATTATCCAATTAAAAAGATATGTGGGAGTGGATACATATTGTTATATGTATTAACTTTTTTATTCGAATGTGTATTGAGTGGAAAGAGATATTATGGTACATACCTGATATGCAATATTAGACCACCACATAATGATATTGAATAAATTAGATAATTTAAAAATCAAATTATAATGAAACATTTAACATGTACATAAGCGAGTAATATTACTAATAAATTATTAATAAAACATTAATTTAATGTATCAAATATTAAATCAAAACTGCATGTTTACTGATTTTGTTATGCAAATTCGATGTAAGGAAACTATTCAATATTTTATTATTTATTACTAGAAATTTTAGAATTAGTCTTCTTGTACAATGCACGGGTGAGACTTCTTTTGGTTCTACAATTGGCAATGACGTTGGTGTTGTATCGTGTTCTTTGATATCTTGGTTTCCTATCTTTTGGGAGATTTCATTTGTTGTGCTTAGTCATGATAATTATACTTTGTTTTCATTTTCAACTTTTCATCTAAGGTAAGCACGGATATAATATAAAATATGATATGATTTTCTTCTATAATACAAGTAAAGTACAATGCATCATGCATAAATACATACATAAATAAAATGAGTTGTGTCAAGTGAATATTTTTTAGGTTTTTCTGCATGAGATCTATCCAATTCGCTATATTGTCTTTCAATATTTTTGCGGACTCTCTTCATAGCCTGTGCTCTTCCGATCAAAATTTATTGTCAAGGTGGATTATATGAGTCCCTTTTATTTTATCAATTATCCATGATACTTTTTTGTTTCCATTGTCATTAAAGAAAAAGAAGGAAACATAGATTATAATAGTCTTAATTGTACCAAATGCCACTAAATTTTTACTTCACTTACAAATAAATAAATGATATTTAATTGTTAATAATTAGATCACTAAACTTTAGTTTAACGGCAATTAGGCATCTCCACTTTAGTCATCAACAATTACATCATTAACGTTATATGTAAGTGTAAGAAGGCCATTTCGTTGACGGTATATTATTACCTCATCATCAACAAATTGTAATCCAAAATAATAAGAAAATGATTACTCTAAATAGCACATTTTATTGGAGAGGAAAAAATAAAAGAATGATTTTAGGGTTCACAAAGTAATTAATGTCTATCTTGACATATAATGTTAAATAAACTTTAACTGATTGTCATGCACTTTAGAGATGGTCATGCTACCATTTCTTCATATTCTAACAATAACTTCCACTAAAATCTTTACAAATTCAAATTCTTGAATGAGATACGATGCTCTAGAATTTCCAACCATAGGTTGAAGTTAAAGATCGGTATTCCTGTTATATTGTTATGGAATTTTAATCATTCAGCTAGATTGTATAGTGGCGCAAGATTTATAATCACAAGACACGGAGATCGCATTGTTTAAGTAAAAATTCTATTTGGATTAGATATAGGTGACAAATTTTTTATTGTAAGAAAAACTTTGGTACCATTTGATCCAAAACTTCATTTTCCAATACAAATTACATTTATAAAGGTCATCGTTTTATATTCTTTCATGACATCAAGTCTCTAAATTTCTATTAAACTACTTTTGAGGTATGACATATTCACTAGATCTTTACCCGTGCATCGCACGAGTGAAAAGTCTAGTTTAGCGTGTTAGACTAAAGACTATTATGCCTTTTATCTTGTTTTCATGAACTTCATGAGTTTTTGCATGAATTTTCTTCATTTTCATGGCTCTGATACCACTTCGGGGATGTCCTCTAAAACTTAAAGGTGGAATTAAGAGGAATAGCCTCGCACTACTCATTACTAGCCAAAAACTGTCGGTAGGCATGGTAATGGTATTTTCTATCATTATATGCTTTAATCATATAATTTAATTCTTCAGTAAGTTGAGAAATTCTCTGGCTTACTATTGTTTTTAGCAACACAATCATATAATTGAGTTCTCCAAAGCCTCTTAATAAGTTGGACGGTTTCCTCAATTTTTTGATCTAGTTGTTCAAGATTCATATGGTAATATGGATTAAATAGAGTAGAGTCACAATGAATATGCTCTATGAGTCTTCCTCGATTAGGTTGGTTAATTAAAACCTATTGTCTAGTTGGATTATCACCAAATTCATTAATTAAGTCTTGGAGACTAAATGGAATGTTATTAAGCAAGCTTTCTGCCATAGTTGCTCAATCAAACTTCTCAAGTTAATTGCTTAGTAGATCTTAGATATAACTTTGTAGTTTGATAGTTGTTACTATCTGTTTTATAACTAAACAAGAGTTTACTTTATTCATATTCATGTTATCAAGCATGATTAATAAGTATTTGAAATACTAAAGGTTTTTCCTAACAATTTGGTGAAGTAGAAATCTAAGGTGCTAAGCCACATAGATGTATATTTCATAACTGGAATTTAGGAAATTATAATTTTATACATTCTTCTTGTTGTGTGGGATATCTCCGTTGTTGGGTCTACTGCTCTTCCTGTTTATGCTTCTTTAGATAGATTCCCTGGCTGTGCCTCACAACTGTGCCTAGTTATCCACTGGCAATCAGTTCTTTCACACGACCTCTTATCAACTCGAAACAAAGCCAAGACGATAGACAGAGTGTTGATCCGTACACTTGAATGGGATAAAGATCTTTGAAAGCAAGGTTTACAAGAAATAGACTTTCATATATAAAGAAGGAATAATGATTACAACTTCCTTATCCTGTCAATTTACATCATAGTTGGGTTGTAGCCCTTGATTTCTACAAGAAAGCTTTAAGCTTTCATTGTTTTGGAAAGCATTAGAAATCTCTTAGGGAAATCTAGAGGTAAGTGGATTTGGAATTCCAAGTCTTGGATTCTGTTATCCAGTTCTTACATTTGCAGAAGTTTTACCTACAAGCAACAACAAATAATTCTCTTGTTAAAGAGTCTGCTAAATAATTGTGTTCTTCTTTGATAGTTTCAATGCCAAAGATGTAATGACTAAACCACATTTGCCATCTAACAAGGCGTCCCTGTTTATAATCTGCAAAAATGTTAGTCTTCATAAAAGATTTGTAAGTAGAACTGTCAGTTCTAACAAGAAATCTATTGCTAATCACATAAACACGAAATTTTTTAATAGCATTTTTGACTGCTAAAATTTCCTATTAATTTATGTGATAATTTTTTTGTGCTCTTTGGAAGGTTCCTGAAGCATAAGAACATAAATGTTCTTCTTCCTTATATACCGGTTTGGCTTTAAGGACTGCTCCCCAAAATTCTCCTGAAGCATCTGTTTCAATTATCATCTTGTCACTTGGTGTTGGATGATAAAGAGATGGTAGAGTTATTAAACTCTTTTTCAATTTCTGAACATATACTGTATCAGTATGAGTCCATTTCCAGGAAACATCCTTCTTCAACTTCTTTTGAAGTGGTGCACTTTTTTCTGCTAACCTGCTAATGAAATCTTGAGCATAAGTTAAACATCCAACAAATCTTTGTAATTGTTTGATATCCTGAATTTCATCAGGAAATTCACTGATATGTTTAAGTATATGGGGTTGGAGTTCTTTATAGCCATAAGCAATATTCAATCCAAGGTACTTAATTTTTGTTTTGAATAATTCTGCTTTCTTTTTGGAAATGACTATCCCAGCTTGTTTTGCAGTTTGCAATACCTGCAATACATGCTTTTCATGATCATTTTCATTATCTGAAAATACTAGAATATTATCTATGTAAACACAATAATATTCTTGTAATTCTCTAAAAATGTTATCCATATGCCTTTGAAAGATTCCAGGTGCTTGTTTCAAGCAAAATGGAGCGACTTTCCACTGGTAGTGCCCTTGGGGATAGCTAAAGGCAATAATTGGTCTAGATTCTTCGTCAAGTATTACTTGAAAGAATCCTAATTTGCAATTAAAAGAAGAAAATACATGTTTTCCTCTTGTAAGTGCTAAAAGGCTTGCCATGTTTGGAATGATATATGTGTAATCTTTGATAGCATCATTGACTGCTCTGTAGTCAACAACCATTCTAGGCTTTCCTCTTCTTTTTTCTGCTTCTTTTCTTACCATGAAGGCTGGTGAAGAAAAGCTTAATTTGAAATATCCAATTACTCCCATTTTCAGTAATTTTTTAATTTGTTCTGCAAATTCCTGCCTATCCTGAGGAGAATAGCCCATTGCAGATGATCTTAACTTTCCTTTGAAGTCTTCTTTGAGTTTAATTTTTGCTGTCATTTCTCCTTTGTTCTTGATTGGGTCAAGTGGATTTTCTGAACAGCATTCTTCGAGGGTTTTTAAGATTTGTTCTCTAAAAGAATTTATCTTAAATCCTTGTTCTTCTTCTTGGGTAATATTGACCATTCTGCTTGGTACAATATTTTGTCTCTTACTAATCGGAGGCTTCTCTTTTCTTCTGATTTTATGTATCTCAACGAATTTATTCTGGAGATGATTAAACCTTACAACATAACGCTGCTTTTTGATCCAGATTTGTTTTCCTTGTATACCAAAGCTGATTTCGTCAATATCTTGCATAAATCTCTTATACAGTAGACCGAAATTATTACCAAGAATAAGATCTATTCCTGTTTCACTTTGGTAGATAGATGGAACTTTGAAATAATAAGGCTTATGGTTTAAGTCTTTTATTTCTAAATCCACATTTTTAACAACTTTGTTAACCTTTTCAGATGATTGGTCTGTAATTTTAAGACTAATCGTTTTGTCTGAATTTACCTAATGTTCTTTAGGTATAATCCATTTTGATGCTATACACATGGTTGCTCCTCTATCGACAAAAGCGTTAATAGTGTATTTATGATATCCATCGAAATTCAATTTGTAAGCAATATAGATTGAATTAGGATTAGTTATATTACCATATATTCTGGTACCTGGTTTGCAGCTATTCATCTTCTGATGAAATTTCTTCAGTAGATAATTTTGTAAGGTAATACAGACTTTCTTGATCAATGGGATCTTCTACTGGATATAATCTTTGTTGTTCAAATTCTTTAAAGAGATTGACTCTTTGGTCATTTTCTCTTCTGACTTGGCACTCGTTTGCTTAGTGTCCTTGTTCACTGCAAATCCAGCATCTGTAATTTTTCTTTTTTCTGGGGCAATGTTTTACCTTTTCGTTGGAAGGGTTTCTGGTTTTCTTCCTACCCTCTTTCTTTTTAAAATATTTTCCTTTAGAAAAATATTTTCTTTTATAAGGCTTTTTATATCTTTTAAAGATATACCTCTTTTTCTTCTTAGATTGTTTTCTAGGTTTTTTAGTTGTAGAATAGTATCCATATGCTCCTACAATGTCTTCCATAAATGGTTCACAGCTAAAGCTTGTTCTAAGCTTTTTGCGTGCCATTTGCTTCATCTGCCTGTGTATATAAACACTCCTGCAGTTTTCTTTCATATAGTTTTTAACTGTTGTTATAGCTAAACCTATAGATCTTTCAACAGTAATATGAAGTTTTTCTCCTTTCTGTTGCTTTACAGCTTTGTTAAACCTTTTTAATATTTCAGAATTATGTGGTTGTGGAAGTTTTACCAAAAACTTCGTAACATATTTTGGAAAATCATCAAGGTTACCAAGTAAGAATAACCATTTCTAGTATTCACACAAGTAGTGGTCGAATGTATCTAAATCACAACATTGGATCAGTTCAAGTTGTGTTTTAGCTTGTTCAATCTTCTCAGTGCCGAGAAGAGACTTGTATGCCATGTAAGATTGTCCAGTGAACATCTGGAAAATATTTTCAACAATACTGTTAATGAATCCAGTAAGGTTGGGTTGGTTGTCATTTGCAACTGAGGCATCTAGCCAAAGTATATTTATTTGTTCATTTATTAGGGTTTCTAAGAAATTCCTAACATTGCCTCTAGCACTTGCCTTGATATAATTCCAAGCTGAGACTTCTTCTTTCGTCAGTTGGGGATTACCAATCATATCCATTACTAGATTGCTAAACCATTCTTTGATTGATTTACTGGGATCACTAACACAATCGAGGTCTAGAATTTGTGATGTGTGTCCTACAGTTTTAGGAATAAAACTTAAAGGAACGTTTTCACTCGGTTTTGTTATCTGGGTACCTCTAGGTGGTGTAGGGATACCATCAGCGATAACTCTTTTCCCTTCCATCTCATTTGAATAAGATGGTTCTTCATGTGATTCAACTTTGATTTGTGAATCCCATATAACAACTCCTCCAGTTCTGCCGACTGTCAGCTTTTCTGGAATTGTTACTTCAATTTTTTCTTGTTCTGATCCTTTTAAAGTTGTTTCTTTAGGCTCATCAGTTTCGGTCTTAGGTTCACCCTATTCAATAGAAAGAATTTGTTCTTCTTGTTCTTCAAGAAGAGTTAATTGTTTACAGTAAGATGTAATTCTTTCTAATTCTCTATCTTCGAAAGATAAAAGAATATTTAATGTACTGAGGTCATTGCCATTTTGATAATCTTCCTCAATTTTTCTCTTGAGAAACTTCATTTAGGGTATTTGAATGTACTTGTAAGCATTCCCAAGTTGTTTGATGTTCCTAGGTCAAACCATCCGAAATGTCGCATTCCTGGTGGAAGAGTGACATCTGTAGTAGTTTGAGGTTGTAAAACCTGTGGTTTGCTTCCTATTTCTTGTTTGATAGTGGTAGTGATGACTGCTGATATCCTTTCCATAGCGATATTAAGATCTGGTGTAATACATCTTATTTCATGCCTCATAGAATTGAGATCTGTTTTGAGTTGAGTAACTTGTTTTTTTAGTTCTCTAACCATTTCATAAATATCACTAATCTTTGTGATATTTTTAGCCATCAATTGATTTATTGTAAGTATTTATTCATTTTATCAATTTTTTGGTGAAGTTCTTCTAAACTTGTAGTAAGTTGAGATTCACTTTCTTTTGTTTTATCCTCTCTCTTTAAAGGAGTTGTGCTTGATTCTCCTTTCAGGAATAATCTTCCTTGAGTTTTGATTAAGGGTTTTGGCCTTAAATCTAAACTACGGTCAGGTAGGGTGAGAGTGTCAAACTCTGTTTCTTGTATTTCTAGATAATCCATGAACTCTGGTTCACAAGTTATCCTTTTTTCTGCTTGTATTACAGCATTGTTATGGCTATTATGAATAGCATAGCTAACAAGGTAGCTTATAGAAAAAGGTACATTGTTAGGTTTAACAAGACCCCTTCTGCAATAATCATAAATAAATGATAATACACAATCAAAATCTGTGTCATGAAATGATCCGGAAATTTTTGGATGTATGGTAAACTGAAGTTTTCCACAAGCCAAATTTCCTTGAATCATGCTCAAGCATCCTTCAGTAGGATTTTGAATACGATTGTCAACTATAGCCATTTTGATTAGTTGATCTAAATGGGCTGATAGTGTGCTTTTAAACTGAACTTTAACAGCTCTAATTGTTATCAAGTATAAATTTTTCTTATTTGAAAAATCTATCTTTTGTTTTATTTGTCTAATGTCTTCTTTGCCAAGCAAACAAATACTTGTTCCACTATATGCATGTTGGATATATAAAGCAAATTCTTTGTAAGATATGCCATAATAAACATTTCTTTGTCTTTTAAAAACCTTGGAGAGAATCTCTTTTAAAAGCTTCTCCGGGTCTTAATGAAAAATCTTTTTCAAAAATTTTTTGGAGTTTTTTTCAGAGATTACAACATCTCCTGAAAAATTTCCTTGTGACTCTATAGTCTTAATA
The DNA here is from genome assembly GCA_963692815.1 of Nyctanthes arbor-tristis. NCBI lineage: Eukaryota > Viridiplantae > Streptophyta > Magnoliopsida > Lamiales > Oleaceae > Nyctanthes > Nyctanthes arbor-tristis. The sequence continues at coordinate 27,636 of CAVNYN010239942.1, read as the reverse complement.
TCAAGAAATTCTTCTTGAGTTTTTTGAATTTCCTTATTCTCCATGATATCTTGATGCATAATGCATAATAAAATCATGTATGTATTTTTCTCTTTGTTGTTCTAAATCTCTTTTATGTCGGATAATGACATTAAGGGCTCTAGGAACAACTCTGGCGAATATTGATTGTTGATATCTTTTTTGATACCAATTTATTATTTGATTATGCCATCCTATATGGTCAGTAATGACAATACAGTGTGCACAAAGATGTATGGAAGTTGTGTCTTCCATAAGTTGTAAAATTCTTTCAAAGTTAGTTGTCATACTTAGAAAAAATTTCACTTATCCTTTGAAGGGTATTTTTGTCCTTTTGTTTGATTGCCTGAAGCAATGCTAGAAGTAGAACATACAAATATCATTTCCCTTTCTAAGATAACATATCTTGTTCCATTTGGAACCAGATCTGTTGATGTGGTCGTAGAGTCAGCGCCAAAATGGATAGTGATGGGTCCCGCCACTCTCAGTTTCAACACCTCCAGATCCTTATTCCCATTACACGTCTGGCTCCTCCCAAATTGTACAATGAACCCTCCCCACAAAATTCCAACCTCAGCCAAATTCAGCCGGTCAGAGCAGCAACCGACAGTTGGAGGAGCTCGGAGCGATCACCGGAGGAACAACAACTTGGCTGTGCTTTTTCTTGGGTACTCTGGTAGCTTTAAAGGATAATAATGTAACCGCCCCACTCAAAACCTACAAAATTTCAAAATGAAAACTCTAGTAATTAAGTTAACTGGAAAAAGAAAAAAAGGAGAATTTGAGCTCTTCAACCTCGTGCCAAAATAGGAAATTTGTTAATACCACATTGGAGATGGAATGTGCGGCATCCTGAATAATAGTAGTGCTTCCTGTGAGATAACCGGTTAATGCTTTACCGGTGGCCAACTCGATATTGGCAACTAGTCCAAGGTGGAAAAATTTTTTGCCCTCCTTGCTGGAGTGGAGATCGCGGTGGTAGTGGCGGTTGTGGGAATGCCCCATTTGCCATCATCTGTGGATTTTCAAATCCAGGTTATCAATTGAATCTCCATAGGAATTTGGATCGAAAGCGTGAAATTCATTAAGAAATTTGAGGTTCTTGAAAGTACATGATGATGAGATTATGGATAAACCAGCTCTCTAGATGGAATTGGAGTTGAGCAAGAATATAAAACCCATCTTTATCTCAGAACTGAAATTCTTCAAATTTGAACAAAATCCTTTTGATCAAAGCTTTCCTCCAGCATTCCCGGTAAGCTAGGTAATCTTTTTTGTTTTCTTTATTTTCATTCATTTTTCTAATAAAAATTTGTCACTGAAGTCGTGGAGACCAGCGTTCCCGGTTGGGTTCACTTCTCCCTACTCCGTTGTGTGCTCTTCTCTGACAGACGGTCAATATTCCACATGGTCCAGAAAGGAGAGGGTTCATGATTGATTTTTCGATTGGGATTCAGGGGAAGCTGAGGGAATTTGGTGTTTTTTTTATTTGAGATGTAGGGCCCATTGCCTTTGAAATGTAGGGCCCATTGCCACATGGATGGATCTGGTTCCAAATCAAGAACAAGTTCGGTTTTTATAGAAAAACCGGGTTAATTCTCGTTACATATCTACATTATACCTTGTGTTCAATTTTTTTCGTGTTGTTTATTTTGGACTAGAATTGCCGTGGCTTCAAGTAGCCCAACCTATACATAGTGTTTTTATATTTCATAGAAACTTGCTTGTTTAATTCTCATTACACATTTATATTATGATTTCACTTACTACTAATTTAACTGATGTTCTGATAACTAATCACCTACAACTATGAATTTCAAACTTTGATTAGATTTCTACCATTCATTTTACCATATTATTACAATTTCTCTTTAGAGTTCATTTCAAATTATTACAATCAATTGAATAGGTAGTTTTAGTTTGAGATGAGACATGCTTTCTTTAATAGTTCAGGTCAATGTGTACTTTCCAAATCATATAAGCTTCTATATATGGTTGATTTTACGCTTTTTGTTAAATGGATTGGAAGGGGGACTTAAATCTTGAAAGGGCTCAAATTGGATTCTCAAAACAAGGATTTCCAATCGTACAATGTATGGGGAATACCAAAACAAATTATATGTAATTGTTAATACGTAAAATTGGATAACGTATGATTAGTAACTTATCAACTGCAATAGTTTGTTATCTTATTGTGAAATGATACTTATTATATTAAACTGGATATAAAATGTAATTATGTGACCTCAGAAAATGAAGTATTTTATTTTACGATAGACATTTTATAAACTTTAAAATGTTAATTATAAACTATTTTATTTATTTTTTGAGTGAATATATTAGAACATCCCAAAATTTGTTAATAACATTTGTATGATGACAATAAAAGACTGTTAAATGATCATGTAAGCAAATAAGTACTTCGTATAAATCAGTTCAATTTTTTAATGAAAGTTTTCAAAATAAGTGGTTATAATAAGTTGATAAATGTACTTATCTAAAATAAATTAATTTTGTTTGACAAATGATAAGATTATTGATAAAAATTTATTTATTTAATAAAATAGTAAACTAATGAGATGTAACTACAGTAGGCCGCGAAAGCAATTAAAAATGATAAAAAAAACTATTATATATAACACCCATATTGACTTAATTTCATTCCAAAATCCAAGTAGCTTTTGATAGATATTTTGCATTCATAATTTAAGTTCTTGAGTCTATATATATACATATATATATATATATGAAATACCCATAAAAGATAAATATATAGAAACCGATCTATATTTAGAATTGAGGTAATCAATTTTATTTCATATATGTAACTTGTTTCTTATTTTTAAAGATCCCTTTTTAAAGATTGGATTTGAACTACTTAAACTATAGTGTTATATTTCGATAAATCAAAATCTTTGGTAAAATAACTAAAGGGAAAACAAAATTCTTATAAAAGACCATACAAGATATCAAAGCTAGGCAAAAACTATATATAAAAATCGGCGAAACAAGGACCCCTTCGAATCTCAGACATTCTTCCGATCCAAAAAATTAAGTCTTATCTGTCAAACAACAATTTTAGATGAAATCAGATTATTTCTTTTTAATTGACAACAAATTTAAGGACTCAATTGAATTAGATTTTAAAATTTTGAATATCATTTGGGACTTCATTGAATGAATTCAAAACATTTGAGCTATAATTATGCTATAAAAGTAGATGTAATAAGAAAACTAAAATTTTACCTTTAATCCTCCGATCATTTATATCAACATTATGTTTGTTATTAGCTTTTATTACTTGTTAACTAGTATAGTACCCGCACAATGCACGAGAAGAATAATGTTAAAAAAATATAATTAATATGAAGCTACAGCAAATGGGTAATATTTAAACATCAGTTAAAAATATAAAATCATGAATTTACATCAATTGAATTAATAAAAGAAATAAACTTAGTAATGGTCGAATTCCAAACTATTCAAACAATTTAAATTCATTCAATAGTCTTTCTATCCATATGCTTCAATGGAAAAATTATATCGGTAAATTCATCGACAAATCTACAAAAGAAATAAAAGATATTAATCCATAAAAGCATAAACACGTGAGACGAAAATTCCATTGTAATATATTAGTGAAAAATAGTTGTCCAGTAATAAAATTTCAAGATTATTAATGGTGAAGTTTATTATTAAGAGTTAGGTTAAATACAATTGGTAGTATAGAATACATTAGTGAATCAGTTGCCTAATAATAAAATTTCTTTTAACGATAACAACATACTTTCTTTACACAAGAACTAATTTTACTGTGTTTCCCTTAAAACAAGAAGATGATTTTACAAATTTTCATTCTCTATTGTTCTAGAAATGCGATATGTCTTGTTAGTCTTTAACTTGAATCAAATAAATAAATCAAAAGATGCGTGAAAGCAAACTAAAACCGAATTTTACAAAGCTATGTTAAGCATAAACAAAAATCTAAACATGTTTTAATTTCTATTTGCAACAGAAATTCACGTTTAGTAATAAAATTTCAAAATTATTAATGGTGAAGTTTCAATATAGAGACCCCCTTCTAATCTCATACATTCTTCCGATCCAAAAAATTAAGTCTTATCTGTCAAACAACAATTTTAGATGAAATCAGATTATTTCTTTTTAATTGACAACAAATTTAAGGACTAAATTGAATTAGATTTTAAAAATTTTGAATATCATTTGGGACTTCATTGAACAAATTCAAAACATTTGAGCTATAATTATGCTATAACAATAGATGTAATAAGAAAACTAAAATTTTACCTTTAATCCTCCGATCATTTATATCAACATTATGTTTGTTATTAGCTTTTATTACTTGTTAATTCGTATTAACGTTTATGTTGAAACCTTAATTTGAGTCCTATATATTTAATACATTAAATATAAGCCAAATTGGGTCGATCTTAATATTGTTTGTGTGTTTCTCCTATAATGCATAAATTTCTTAAACATAAAACCAATATTTTTTTAAGTTCTCAATTGTTGTATATATAGTAAATAAATAAATTGGGACCCTTAGTGTGGTGGAAACAGAAAATTTAAATTGGGTTTTTGTTTTGTGGTGTACTTAAAAAAATATATAAGTATTATAATAAAAGGTTATTTAAGTCATTTAATCAATGTCTTTTTTAGTAAATAAGAATAAAAATTAAAATTGTGGTGTGTTAATTAAAAGGGTGGTGTAGATATAACCGCTTTCTTTTTTTTTTTTTTTTTAAATACAAGTAGGATATTTTTAATTTTTTTCTTGGGAGGGGGTGTTGGTCTGGTTCGAACCTAAGATATTCCACCAGAAACATAAGCATCCGGCACAATTTGAATAACTTTTTATATAGTCATTATTATTTATGAAAAGTGACTATTTTTATTTTCACCTATAATTTTGAATGTTTTCGTAAATTCCCCAAAAAATATAGGGACAACTTGACAAATAGGCCACTTTTAGTTGGATAAGGGAAAAAAAGGCAAAAAAACCTGTAGGGTTTGGAAAAGCAAGTTTTTCACCTGTGAGATACACAAGAATAATAATTCAAAATAATAATCTAATTTATTATAAAGATTTAAGAAATTAAATACCCACTTGTCTAAAAAAGGTGAAAAACTTGACATCGCAATATAGTATCATATATTTTTTATTTTTAAAATTTTTAACTATTGATAGTTATATTTTATTTTATTTTATTTTTTTCGCAAGTATAGTTATATTTTATTTTAATCTTTTCGTATGATATAAATAATCAATTTATAAAAATCATTGTATAAAAAAAAATCAAAATCATCAACTATTAATTTCGTTTGTGTGCACCAAGACCTATGTGGTATGGTGATATCTTGGTCAACTTTTAAACCCATGAGTACATGTTCGATTCCCCTATCTGACAATCCATTTGTAATCTTGAAAAAAAAAACTTTGTTTGTGTGCTAGTAACCATTTGGGGAGTGAATAAACCATTAATAAGGACAAACAAATATTGGATAAAATAGGGGGCAAAAAAGAAAATCTCATTTTAATTCAAAATTCAGAAATATAAGCAATTGCAGGATTTAGAAAGAGAGATAGTTAAGGAATAATTCGTCCGAAATCACATAGAATATTATTTCGATTGCTGGATTTTCATTGGAATAAAATACCAAATTATCCCTACTTTTAAGAAAAGTGTTGGTAAAACTGCAGTAAGATTGTATCGCAGGCTCTTTTCATTTAATTAATATATAGGTGTATATATATATATATATATATATATGACAAATTTGTTGGGTAAAAGTACACAAACACCCTTGTTGCAAAAATGGACAAAATAAATGGAGGGTAGTGATTAGGTGTAGGGCACTCATCCCAATTGCTCAAATTGGAAGATACTAGAATTCTAACCCGTGCATTGCACGAGATTTAAAAGTAATAACAACCGTAATAATTTTAGAGAGACATATTTATCTAGCATGAAAAAGTGACATGTTTAATTGTCAACTATATATTGGATGATTGTGGACCTTTAAATTCACTATTTGCATATAAATATCCAATTCATATTTGTCAACTAACAAATATCAGTTATTCATATCAAATATATATGTCTACCTATAGTTACTCTAATAGCAAATGTCAATGAATTTTTATACAAAAATTTAATAAATTATTAATACAGCTAGTTTAGTCATATATTAATATTATGAGACATAAATTTTTATAATCATTCTATCATATTTTGATTTATTCGTTGGTAACATTTTTTGTACTAGTTAATTCTTTCCTTTTTTTTCCTTTTTTTTAATGTATACATTAGATATAGGGGAAGGAAGTATAAACAATATCAGTTATTCATGTCAGATAAATACGTCTCCATATAATTACTATAATAACAAATGTCAATGGATTTTTATACAAAAATTTCATATAAATTATTAGTACAGCTAGTTGAGTCATATTAACACTATGAGACATAAGTTTTTATAATTATTCTATTCTATTTGAATTTATTCATCGGTAACACTTTTTAGACTAGTTAATTCTTTTTTTTTTTTTTGATACAGTAGATATAGGAGAGTGGAGGGGAGGGACCAGTGTGTTCCAACCCAAGACCTCCTGTCTAGAATGTGAGAAATATAACTAATATATCACTTGTTTGAATTATAGCATCAGTTAATTATGTATATATAAATAAAAATTAATTGAGGTGATTCAATAAAAGTAAAATGTTTTAAAAATTGTTGAACAATTATTACAATGCAATTGTATCAATATTCGCTATATCTCTCAAATAAATTATTCAACTCCAAATACAGTAAGATCATATTTAAAACGACAAATTGAAATTTTTGTTCCATGGAAAATTTTCATAAAGTTCCAATTTATTTATATTAATTATAGAATCGACAAATTGGAGTATTATAATTTTAAAAAAATCAAATTTAATTATTGCACTACGATAACCATGTAAAAATTTTTTTAAAAATCATTAAAAATTAAAATTTACAATAAAGTTAAAGATTTTTAAAAATTTATTCTTTTAAAGACATACTATACATGTGTTTTCGAATTATAAGACTATTCTTTGCTTCTTTTGAAATAGAACTCCTAATTAGTTTCGTGTTAGATTTGATAAGTGACAGATCCCTAATTCAAAATAGTTGGCTAAAGAAACTACCGTGAATTGATGATTAGATATGTGTTAATAAAGGGAAAAATGAATATCATTTAATAAATTAGTGTATCAATTTCCAAAAAAAAAAAGATAAAAAATACTTAAAAAAGAACTAAATGATGTTACCAAAAATCTTATAGAGCCAGAAATTTTACAGAGCTAGAAATTTTACAGAGCCAGAAAAAGAACGAGGAAAGCTATCTTTCTCTTATTATATATATATATATATATACACACACACACACACACACACACACACATAGATTGGATGAGTTAATTAAAACACATAATGGGTATTCTATTTTATAAAATGGACAAACATATTTGGAGGGAAAAAAGACGGGGCAAATGTAGAATTTCTCTAAACATACGTAGAATTTTTCTAGCAATAGATGTAACGTGTTCAAGCTTAAAGTGGTAATTTAACTCTAATTGTGGAATATTATATTTTAGGTTAGAGAGAAATGCGGAATTTCTCTAGACGTAAAATTTTTCCAATGACAGATTTGATGTGTTTAAGCTTATAGTGGTAATGTAACTTGTAATTGTAGGATACTATATTTAAGTTATAGAGATATGTATAATTTGCCTAGACGTAGAATATTTTTAACAACAAATGTGATGTGTTTAAAGTTACAGTGGTAAAATAACTCATAATTATATACTACATTTAGGCCATATAGAAATGTAGAATGTATCTAAACGTGTAATTTCATCGTCCGATGGTCGTGCTTAGAAGTTCCGGTGCGCATTCATTTTGCAGGGTTTGATTGTGGGTGGATGGATTTGGGGCTTAGGGTTTTTGCTTTGTTATTTGAATCCAATTTCTCAATACCTGAGTTTGTGTTTATTTCTTCTGAATCGTCTCTAATTTATGTTCCCAGTGAGTTTTTTTATTATTTATAAAAGTATGCCTATAAATATATATTCTAATGAAACAGAGCACAAATAAATTGACAATACGCCGACAATATTGACCCTATACAGAGGACTACAAACTACAATAATTTGTAGAGAAAACCCACATAGGAAAAAACCGAAGCCAGTGCCTCTAAAAACTATTGTGTAAATATTAATTTGCTATAAGATGGCACCTAGTAAATTTTAAGTAATGCTCTTGCAAATATACATATTTCTTCCAATTTCTTCAAAAATATATTAGTAATAACAAATTGTACGAATATAAATGTTCCAAAAAAATTGTCGATTATTCTTGTAAATAAACATGGTTTATGCCGCGTACAATTCACTCTGCAAAGATATATTTCTTTAACAGAAAAAAAATGGTTTTAAGACTCGGAATTTGCTGTCTAATCTTCAAATAAATGGCTTGTCCGAATTAGGAAAAAATGACAATGATGAGGGCAAGAAACGAATAAAGGTACAACCCACTAACATCAAGATTCTCCATTGTCAATTCTTGATTCCCCTTTGGGTAGACCAGAATTAAAAGGAGAAATGGTGTTCAGTATTAGACATAAATGTTTTGAGATAAGAAGCATCTTTATATCTTTTTAGCTGGTTCTTAATCCACGATGAACATGTAAAGGAAACTATTTGAAGAATTCCAAGTACCTTTGATTTATATAAGAACATTCTATGGTCATAAATATTACAGAATTTATCATTAAATGTGTTTGATACCAAAAGATAAAAAAGAAAATATTTTTCAACTTACATAGAAAATATTTTATCTAGGAGGAGGTAGAAATTGATTATCTAGGAAAATGAGTGAACCAATGCTTAAATAAATGGATTGTACTATGAAATTTCAATTACATTCTACTTGTTTAGTTAACTGCACAAAGATTATATTGAAAATTTTTCATGAATTTAACATTTTCCATAAAAAAAAATCTCCACTCAAATACGCTAAAAGTCATCAGAAAGGTGAATAGTAAAAGTGGGTGTAAGATTATTCAACTTGGTAGGTTTCAACTTTCAAGTGCCAAATATCTCTTGCAGTGTCATATGATAATATCATATAATACTAGCCCCTATTGTGAGTATTATACTATACTATCTTATTTGGTGCTGTAACAATACCAGACTGCTTGATCAAATTCATGATTCGACTAAATCAATTAATAATTTTTGACCTGCACACTAGTTAAACACATGGAAAAAAGATGGGCTAGATCAACACTGCCTTTTGCTTTGTTCTATCATCAATCATTTACGGTCACTTTTACCCGTCCAATTGGATTGGAAGCTTGATATATTAAAATCCTGGCTGGTGATGATGTTGAAAATATTAGATCTGAGGGTCACAGAAAGGTATCCAAATAGTATTTTGAACTCAATTTTTCAAAAACCTTTCAAAGGTTTTATAACAAAATCTTTCAATTCATGTGTCACATGTATTTCATGTACACGTGTAAATATACGTGATTTGTATCTATACACACTACACAAAGGTAAGATGTTTTGTTACAAAACATTTGGGAGTTTTTGGAAATGTACTTTTGAATTCAAATGAGTAGAAAAAAAATAACAAAAAAAAACCACCTACCAGATCTGATGGAAAAAGTAAAACCGACCAAAAAGGTAATACTTTTAGGTCAAAGTAACATTAAGTAGAAAAGGCTTAAAACATTCCATCTCTAATTTCTCAATAAATTTTTTGGTAATACTAATTTTCACATCATAGCATAGAGTCTTTTTATTGATTTTGATCTATTACCAACTGTTTGGCGGCGTTATACTGTTAATATTGACTTCATGAAACCAATGTTAGTTTCTTGCACATGCACACCACGTGAGATCTAGTAATGTTATCAAACAGTTGGTAGGAGAAACTAACTCTTCTTTTTATACCAGATGACCTATCTAATCACCTTTATCATTGGGTCCTAGGCCGGTAGAGCAAAATATGTGCATACAATGAAGACATAAGACATTTATTTATGTTATATGCCAAAAATGTACAATGGACGTAGGGCCGATCTTGAACCTAAGCGAACGAAGGCCCTTAACTAGAAACGTTAAGACGTAAAAAATCAGGTTTTTTTTTTTAAATATATATTTAAATAATAGAATAAAAATAATTTATATGCTTTAAGAAACACGAGTTGTCAATTTTTTTATTTTTATTTTTATTTTTTTTGAGAATAACATGAGTTCTCACTTAGGAGTGGTAATAAAGTTATAAATTTTAAGTTCTACCTCTAATAAAGATCAAATGTTTGATACGTCTTACCAACACATTAAATTTATTTATTTTTTCAAACTATCCGTCTAAATTTTTTGTGTTTTTATTTAGTAATATGTATTAATTCCATTTGTAATTTTAGAATTTATTAATTTTCAGATAATGTATGCTAATTTTGCATAATAATTTTATTTTACATGAAAAGTGGCTTATTAGTGCTTTAGTTATCGAATCTTAGATATGTTCTTTTTAAATGATAAAATGCATTCGAAAATTTAATATACATGCTTGAAATGAAAATTTTTTAAAAATTTTAATCTATTTTTCAAAATTTATAAAAAAAATAATTGTTTGAAATTTAAATTGTTAAAATTATACTAATTAGCCAAAAATTACTAAGAGACCCCAATTTAAAATTGCTCTTAGAATCCTTGAAATCTCATGACCGCCTTGATGGAGGGCATAAAGTAGGAGTTACGATCTAATACTATATAGTATAACATCATATAATACTATATGATTATGTGCGCGTGTATGCGGGCACACTACATAGGAAACCACGACACTAATTTTTTTTTTTCCTTTTAAATTTTTCAAAGGGTTCTAAAACAATTTTTCCTAAAAATGGAGGTAGCCGGAGGAGAGGATTGCTAGTACCTACCACCTCCACCCAGGTGGGCAGTGTTTATGTGAGTAAAACTTGTGGAAGGAAAGAAGCGCCATTCACCAATAGTTTCCTGATCATTCTTACATTTATCAAGATTTGTTGAGTCATTTTGTCCGCCACAAGGATCATTTTCATAAGCATGTGTGTTCTCAAATTAGCTACGATATTGTTATCTGGTAGTGCTCGACTAGACAATGATTGGGTCGTTGAAAGACCTAAAGGATAAGTGAAATTTTTCTAAAACCTTTGTGCAATGCTTTATTTGCGAGGGACCGTTAATTTTAGTTGAATAGGAGAGACAAAACCCCAATTTCAGTTAGAAATTTGTGGGTGTAAAACATCACAAAGGAAAAACCTCATTCAAACCTTAACAACCCTTGGTTTTCCTCTGCATTCACCGTCCTGTTTGTGGGTTGAACTGAATTTCAATGAGAAATTCTTTTCCCTGCAACAACATTCTTATGGATTCTGTTCTTTCTTGATAGGATTTTTCATCTTGCCGCCTTTGTGTTTGATAAAATTCCTCTGTTGTATCTTAGCCTTTTATGCTTTACAAGAAATAATTGCATACTTTTCGTTGATTCACATTTGCGAAGATTGAAATGGCAGGAACTGTGTTCTTGAGAACCGATTGTTTTGAGGTTAAGCTGGAAGGGATCACATTCAAAGCCAAAGATTTTGAAACTTTATGCATGATGGATTTTCTCTTCCCGGAAGGAAAGATTTGGGATCGTCCACCCGTGGTTGGCCTTGATGTTATGTGCCACCCTCGTGATCCATCCAATCTGCTGATTCTCTTGTGTTTTGGTGTTGGTTGTGTCATCCTGAGGTTTCGTCAAGGAGAAGAGTTGCCTGCTTCGATCCACCAATTTCTTAAGGATAAAAGGATTCGTTTTGTTGGCTTTGGTATTCCTGAGAAGAAAGATTTATTTCCATTTGAAGAATTGGGATTGAATAAAAGTAAGGTGGACATTGGTTACATAGCTGCAGAAGTTCTCAAGGATCCCAAATACAAAAGAAGGGACCTCGCTCGTTTGGCACGTAAAGTTCTTGGGATCAAGAGAATGACCGGCTTGACAGAGGCTTCCTCTTTTGAGAGACATGAGCAAATTAAATGTGCAATTTGCCAGCTCTTTATTACCAGCATTATTGCTATGGGATTGTTGGGTGCCAATGAGAAGACGAAATTGAAGAATTCACCCTCGACCAAGAGAAGTTCTTTTATGAAGAATCTGAATTCGCTTTCTGTGTTAAAAGAAGGTTGGTTTAAACTGCCCAAAGTCAAGAAGGAAAAATATAAATGCCAACTCGAGGAGGATGATTTGATTCGTGTTGAAATAAGAGAACCAGAGGATCTATTTTGTGACAACGAAAAATGTGAGGAGGATGATCCTTTCAGCAATTTTCTTAGAAATACCAAAGTCATAGATGATTCTTGTTTCAAGGCTAAAGAGAAATCAACAAGTGATGATCTTGTTCACGAAGAAGGCAAAACGGGTACTTTAGATGATTATTCAAGAAAGGACAACGCTTGCACGCCAAAAAAGCCCTTAAAAGGAATCTTGAAATCCCCATCTTTAGGCAATCTTCAACGCAGTTTCTCGTCTCCATTGGTGGGATCAATGTCTGTCGAACAAAATCCTACTGGAAGTACATTGAAGAGAGCCAATTCCAAGGGATGCAATGTAACGTTCAAGTGTCAATAACTTCCATTGCATATAGCTTTAACTTTTCCTGGATATACATGAAACCCCAATAACTGCGGTGCTTCTGATTGCTGCTTTTAGGTCTTTTAGGTAATGTTTTAGCCACTGAAATTGTTGTGTACATTCAAGTTTTCATTCTCTGGTTCTCTAATTCCGTAAACAGAATGATTTTTTTTGTAGAACAACCTGAAGTAATTCGGGATCTCCAGCACCAGAGATTTAAAAGTCAACTGCAGAAAAGGTGATGCATGTATATCAGTTTTGAGACGTCTCGAGTTATTAAATGAGACAGTTCAACCTGTTAATATATCAGGTGGTAATATGAATGATTGCTCTCTACATGGTGAGAACTGTCATTAACAGAATGGCTCACTCTGTACATATTTCTCTGAATGATCAAAGCATATTCACCATTACAACCGGGAAGGCTGTTTCTCTAGCTATGTGAAGTTTCACTCCAGACTGTTCAAGCTGCCTTTCTACCCAGGAATTGAAGAAGCTTTTACATCTTAAAGGTTCCTGGAAGACTTTAATTTATGTATGCAAGTGTTGAACATGAATTGGTTACCTAGAATTCATCTATTTCACTTATTTTGGTCTTGAAAATATTAAAATAATTTGTTGATAATTGCCTATGCTTGGAGGGATGTTCCAAGTTTCTATTATAAGATAAGCCACTACATTGTATGCTTTGAAAGCATCAAGTTTGAATCTATGAATCCTAAGTTTACTGCAATTAATGGTCTATATCCGTCTCTTTCTGACTCTGTTTTTCGTTGGTAGATTTTAAGAGCGGTGAGTTTTTCTAGTCATGTATTCTTTCTTGGATTCTTTTGGATGGTAATTTCTATCCATTCCTCGAGTGTTTACTTGGGTGGTGATCGACGATCTGGGCATGGCCGCCTTGCCCTGGATAGACTTCTACGTTGGTGTCGGTCGGATGCTTATCCATCGAATAGGTCCTTTGTCCCTACATTTTCTCCCCTAGTTTTCTATGAAAACTTCTGCTTCACGATACGCCAAGCTGTTTCCTTTCCGTTGCTTCATTTGATTGTCTAATGAATCACATGCTTTTGCACCCTGTCACGCATTATCCACGGACCAAGTTGTCAAGATTTAACACAAAAACTAGGAGATGATCTTTCATACTCGATTTGCAAATTTTACTCAAATTACGCAGTTTCCTTTAAATTTTCATAGCCCACATGTTATGTTTTCCTCCGAATCGAGCCTCGGTTGAGCCGAGGACAAGAGAAAAAGACTCCTCCGTGGAATTTCTCGAGCTAAAAACTTACTAATTAGAATAACAGATTCTTGGTAGGTTTGTGCTACAAATATAGGTTCCCCACACGTTTCCTAGTGATGTTGATTTGCCATTTTTTCTTCAAAGTCAAAATAAGCATATAGATAATGGAATGATCTTTCAGATACTCTTGCAATTACTCGATACTCGAGGTGACAAATATGAAGCGCAAGCAACCGGTAGAGCTAGCCCAAAGATACTAATGTATGTAAAAATCATGTGTCAGCGTATTCATTTCATATACTCCGTATTTTGTGAAAACATATTGTCATCTCATACAACTTGACGAATCATAAGATGCTTACTTTTGTGTTAGCATTGCTTGTAATGTGATCACACTCAAGCAGAAGTCATTGTATGATTGAAACAAGCAAATCAAATACTACTCCTTAAAAGCAAGAATTTTGTGCATCAAATCAAGAATTAAAGCAATCAAATTCTTGTACTCTCAGGATTTCTCTCTTTTATTTTTGGCCTCATAAGAGAGAAATTAAGCGAAGAAGAATTAAGATGATTTTCAAGAAGGAATATCTAGATCTGATTTTGGTCCCAAGTGGGCTTCTAATCATGTTTATTTACCATCTCCTTTTGCTTTACAGATGCCTTAGACTGCCACACACCACGGTCATTGGCTTTGAGAACAACGATAAGAAAACATGGGTCGAGAAAATTATGCAGGTTAGTTTTCTATCAGTATATTTTATTTTCATGATGTGGTGCTCAACACGAGTTTAGGTGGTTCAACATAGGGAGTTTTCATTTTTAACAGCTTTTGTTTTATTTCCATATTTCTGTTTCTAAATATTCGCACTTTTGTATCATCATTACACTTGTCGTGTCAGAGTGACCTTTTTTGTCAATCTTTGCAGCCGAACAACAAGAACATCTCGACAGCTCTAGATGTCATCTCATCCAACATCACGGCAGCAACATTCATGGCATCAATTTCTTTAACCCTAAGTGCCCTAATTGGAACTTGGATAGCAAACAATTCCAAGATTTTTCAAAGCCAATTAATCTATGGAGACACAAGGCCAGAAACCATGTCCATTAAATACATAACCCTCCTAATATGCTTCCTTTTAGCCTTTTCTTGCTTCATTCAATCCTCAAGATGCTTCATTCATGCAAATTATCTCATTAGCACACCGGGCAACGATATCAATGTTAAATACGTTGAGTTTGCTGTTATTCAAGGAGGCGACTTTTGGTCTATCGGATTACGGGCACTATATTTCGCTATTACGTTGTTGTTGTGGTTCTTTGGTCCCATACCGATGTTTGCCACCTCGGTTATCATGGTCGCCGTCCTTCAATACCTTGATTGTAACACAGAGTCATTGGAGAGACATCGTGTTACAACAAATAAGACACTCAGAGAATCGGAATAAAAAATTGGTAGTCGGGAAGTATATATAAGGCGACCAGTGTTGGCATTGGATTTGATTGTGAACACCTAGTAGATATATCATTATCGCATATAAGTTGTAATAACAACTTTATTTTGTTCTTGGAAACCAACATTATTAAGAATCGGAAACTAGTGGTAATTTATGCCAATTAAGTCATGTCATTTATCAATTGAAATTGAAATATTTTGAAAGGAAAAAAAAAATAATTCATGTTGATCTCATATAAGGAAGCGGTGACGGATGATAGAGCATTTTCAATGTGGGAGAAAAATTTTAATTTGGGGTTTTCTCCCAGCACCTCCGGTCTAATTTGGGAGCCAAAAACCTATTTATGAGAGTGAAAACCCCTGAATGAAGGGTTAAATTTGGCCCCTCATTTGAGTTTTTCCTCTCTCATTTTGTGTTTTCACCTTCCCCCTTTCATTTTGACCATATTATTGAAAATGCTTTTATATCCCAATTTTCTGCATAAATAATGTTTGAAATTTAAATAAATTTACTAAATACCCCCAACTTGCATAGAAAATTAGGATTTCATATATATACGTCTAGAGAAGAAGGTGGAAATGGGTAAATAAAAGGCCCAATTCCCCCCTCAGTATCTTCTCCCTGTATGAAAATTGCTCTTACAATCTTGTAATCATGTCTAACAAGACGGCAACGGATAAAGACCAATCCCATCTGCAATTCTGCATAGGTGGCTGATAATGACAAGCTGATAGGTCATATATTGAAACCGAGTTTAACAATCCAATCCCCATCCAAAGGTACAAATTTGACTGATTTCAAATCCTTAAAAGTGACAAATAGCTTGGTTTAGACAGCACGCCATGGTTTACTTGAATAAACTCGTTACATTTGTTAGGATTAAGCAAACTCCGACCAACACCAATTTATACATCACATCAGTTATAGGTCAACACATAAGAAATTTATACGAATGATACAAAAGACACATCAAATCAATCGGTAAATTAATCCAGGTACACTTATATGTATATAGTAATTTTCTAGCACCTACTGTGAAGCCAATAGTTATAAAATATTTATGTTATCTTATCTTGATCAAATAATTATTTTAACATAAATTAATTGAGAAATGATAAAACACCAGAATCAACCCAAAAAGATGCGGCAAAGTTGGAATTCGTCCATGCCTAAATCCTAATAAGGTTGTCACTAGTGCCCCCATCCCGATCCACCAGCGGCCCACATGACGTCCTAGCTTATGTCACGGCCGTTGACGTTAGAGTCTCCACCACCCCACACCCCAATAAATTCTATATAATACAATCAGACAACTTTATACCCCACCTTTCATATCAAAAGATTAAAGAGTCACCATGCAACAATCAATCCAATATGGAGAATGGGTTCCCACCATCTCCTCCGGGTGGCGCTGCCCACACCACCGGCTCAACCAGCATGACTAAATTGGTGGCGGAGAATCCGGTTGTTGTGTTTGCGAGACGTGGGTGTTGCATGTGCCATGTTGTCAAACTTTTGCTTCATGGCCATGGGGTCAGTCCCTTCATCTTTGATATAAATGAGCAAAATGAAGCGGTCGTTATAGAAGAGTGTTCCAAGAAACAAGAAGAAAAGGCTGACCGGCCACAACCACTGCTGCAGTTTCCGGCAGTTTTTGTTGCCGGAAATTTGTTCGGAGGGCTAGAAGATATCGTGGCGGCTCATATTTCTGGTGAATTGGTGCCCCTCTTAAGAAAAGGTGGTGCGTTATGGCTTTGATTCAATATTTCCAAAGATCCATCAAAGATTTTCAATGGAGCTCTTTTAACTTTTTCAGTGTGTTTGACCATACTCGAGCTGTCGAAGCAAGAGCGTATTTTGTAACATGTTACTCAATAGAGTCGTCTATATTAAGAACGACCAAACTTGTTACTTTCATTTTCCTTCTCATCTTGTTTTCTCGAGATTGTAAGTTTGTAACCTTCAAGATTGAAGACTTGCGAATAACAAATTAAAATGCAACATTTTACGTCATTTGGCTTCATTTTCGTGGAAGTTCAAAACTTTGATAGCTTGCTCCATTTTTGCTTTTGGATATTGACTTTTTTTTCATATATATATATATGCTATTAAATGATAAGTGGACTTATAATCACTTTATTTATTTTATATTACTATAACTAGTTTTTTTTTTCACTCATGCGTTGTACGGGTAGAGTTATAGTGTATATTCGTATTAAAATTGATGTAAATGTGTTTTTTAGACATCATGTTATAAATAAAGTACAATATACTAGTTACATTGTATAAAATTATGAATTAATCAATATGCGAAATTATAAATCACCACTGGATATTTATTTGTAGTAAAATACTTGAGTGTTTAGCATAAATTTGATTGTATAATTGAGTCTATAATTTTAGGTCTTCTACAAACAAGTCGTGTAAGTTCACACGTCTAACCTATCTAAAGTTATAATAATTAGTAATCAAACGATTGAATTACAATCAACTATTATAACCATGAGTCTAGCATCTCGCATGTGCATTGCATGTGAGACTAATTTAAAAAGAAAATCAATAACAATGAACAACAAAATATTGAACAGATATGTGCCATTGGATTTGCATAATAAAATCAGTAAATATATTATTTTGATTTAGTATTTGAAGCGTTAAATTAATATTTTATTAATAATATATTAATAGTTACCATCTTATGTACTCGATTAACATTTTACTATATTTTACTTTTAAATTAAATAACTTATTTAATATTATTAGTTAACAGTCTAATAATACATATCAGGTATGTACATACCTGTATTCACTTGATACTCGTTCAGATAAAAATTTTCATACCTATAATAAAGTACCCTAGACATACCTCTTTTAACAAGATAATACTTTGTTTCCCCACATATCCTTTTAACTATGTGATGCTTCGTTTTATTTTCTGTGAGTACCCATAATATCATGTTGTTATTTTAATCTAGCAAATAACAAATATAATCTTTAAAAAAGTAACATAATTTTATAATGATAATCGTTAGAGGTGTAACAATTACCTTGATAAATAAAATATTAAGATGGCAAAATTTTTCATTCAAAGTTGATATGTTAATAGTTATGTTTGAAATTAATTATTACTTTTTATTTTATATATATTTGAACAAATTTATAGTATTTTAGACCATCTGAAAAATAGGAATATATTATGGTATAATTTCAACTTTTGTAAATATTAGAAAAATGTATTTAAAGATGTTGGAAATGTAAAATTTAATATCATATATCCTTGATGTACCGCTTTATTTATTAAATATTTCATTTTACATAATACTATTTTATTGATTAAAATGCACATTAAATATGGCTATAAAAGAAAATTAATATCCTAAATACATTTTTAATAGGAGAGTAGACTATATTTTAAGACATATGAAAAAGCAAAAGTGAATCAATTTTATGGGACGGAAGTGGTATGAAAATAATTAAATTTGTTAGTATGAATTCTTGTTTTAGATTTATGTAATTTTGTTTGCGAAAATCAAGGAAAGATTTGATGAGTATTTTTAAACATACTGCTTAAATATATGTTTAATGTTTTATTTTAATTTGAGTTTTAAATCATATAACTTATTCAATATTATTAGTTACAAATTTAACACTGCGCATCAAACGTGTACCATGGTACATGTATCCGTTTGATATCGATTCAGATAAAAATTTTATACCCATGAGACTATATCCACTCGACATACTCTTTTAACTTTATAATACATCGTTTATTATGTATTTTCTAACAATAAACAATAAAATCCTTAGAAAATGTTGCACAATTAAATAGAATGCAAGACAAATCGACTATAAAGATTTTAATTATATAATAATAGAAGGGATAAATATTTCACATCAATTTTTTATTTCGTAACTATGAGCGAAAAACAAAGCGTGATTTTTGTAGAAATTCTTGAGTCTCAAGGACATAAAATTAAAGATAACAATACAAAATTATGTTCTTCCTCTCAATTGAACTAATGAATATTAGAAGAAGTTAATTGTACAAAGTAAAGGAAATTTTTATTTTCGATTCTTATAGTTTTTTATTATAAAAATTAAAATAGATTGATTAGGGTTTTTCTGGTGTACGTACGGAGAAGAAGATAAGAGGGAGAAACATTTATATAATTGTTAAGAATGAGATGGTTATTTGTATCATTTTAATTTTGACCATTTTAGTATATTTAAAAATTAGTGAGATTAATTAAAAAATAGTGTCAATATAATTAGCCTTTAAGTATATATGTGATTAATAATAATATTTTCTTTGAGTGAAAACACGCGAAAGTAGTAATATATAAATGAAAATTGTTAACAAATAAAAAAATTAACATAATGATTTAAAAGCATGTTATTTTTAACATATATGTCACAAGTTCAATCTTTCACTATTACATCTGTAACAAGTTTTTTTATTAAAAGTGACATCCAGTGTGGTATGACATTATAAGCAATTATGCCAGATAGAGCTTTCGGCTGGAAACATTTTCTAATTGCGCTAGATAAAATTACAATTGTGTCAGACAAACTGTCATTTGATGAACTGGTGTTGAATTAGTTTCAATTTAACACTATATATATAAATATATTATCATATGGTGATTATATGACATGCACCGAGACATGAGATGTGGGAAACCACAATCATGTGGCATGCCCCAATACACGCTACAAAAATACAAATTTGGATCTTGCCCTAAAACTCAAATAATGTATAGATATAACCCATTTTTAGTAAGAAATAGATAAACGAGGGACCTATTTCCCCTCGACGCTTGACCCCAAATGAATTCCACAAACCAATGATATTTTGCTTCGTGAACAATTTCAGTGCCGTAACAAAGTAATTGTTAAATAGGAGAAGAAGAAATTGAATAGTGTGACAAGTGGGATACCATTTGCATGAGATTGAAAAATGATACATTATGAAAAATGGAAGGGCAAAATATTGTATAGTTTAAAAAATAGAAAAATTTCACGTCAACGGCTTCAAAATGTGTTTTTTCCTCGTATATTATTTGGAAATGAGTTTCCACCCCCTAACATTTCCCCCAACACTAGAAATGCTCTTATCGTTCCTCGGTCAATTTTCAGTGTGGCAATGGCCAAAGCTTTGAGGAGTGGATGCTGTTTTTTCTTGGCGGCAAGGATCAAGCGACTAGGGAGAAAGTGGCTATGCTGTGTTGGGAGCTTTGGCACAATCGCAACGAAGTTGTATGGCAAGGACGTTAACTTATGCCTCTTAAGGTAGTATCTTCGGCTAATCTTTTGTATAACCAATGGAGTGAAGCGAGGCTGCGCCAGAATCATAGAGGAATTGCTCCCACACAAACCAATCTACGTTGGACAATGCTTGTTGCGGGTTCGTTGAAATTGAATGTAGATGCAGCTACTTTCCTAGCACAGAATTTTATTGGCATCAAGCTGATTTTGCATGATAAGGGAGTTTTTTTCATGGGTGCCAAGATTGTTCAGGCGAGGGGGTCTTTTGATGCAAAGATGGCTGAGTTAATTGGGATTCATGAGCTTTAACTTGGATTAAGGAGAAGAACCTTCCTTGTGTCACGCTAGAGATGGATGCATTGGTCGTCTTTGAAGCCCTTTGTTCATCTAAAGTGGATTTGTCTCCTTTTGGTTTAGTCCTAGATGATTGTAGGCTGTTGGTTTTAGAACTCAATGGCAATATTGAGTGTGTTAGGAGACTTACGAACTAGATTGCTCATATGCTTGCTAGAGCGGTTGGTTCTTTTTCTGGTCCCAGTGTGTTATTTAATGTGCCCTCATCTTTGAGGATGTACTCTACTTCGATTTTATGATTGAATAAAATTCCTTTTCTCCCAAAAAAAAAAAAAAGGAAAGTAAAAAAAGAAATGCTCTTCTCGCTAAGTATAAAGGGGAAATTTGAAAGGTAAAAAAGGAAGGGAAAAATAGAAAAAGTTTAAAAAAAAGAAGTTAAAATTCCAAATCCACCAAAAACTAGATTCTTACCTCTACATACTATTTGACTCCGTAAGGTAAAACCCAAATTTGTCTTTTTCTCCTCTTGAATTTATCCACCTCTACCCATAATAAGTTGTACAGAAGAATATAAGCACGCATAAAAGTTTTCTAGGGTCCGCATATGAAATCGTCATGTGATATGTCTCTCTTTAGGTAAAAATCTTCAGCTTAGATAGAGCTTCCAATTTTCCATATTGACAACCACCATTTGGAATTTTCCACATTGACAACCACCATTTGGAATTTTCCACATTGACAACCACCATTTGGAAGTTACATACCATGTCATTGAATTTACGTCGAGGTCGTAATTGTTGCAATTTTTAACCATCATGACGAGGGTTCAAACAATCGAACTTGGAAATGGATTATCAATGGAATAAAGCATCATAGAATCGATATTCAATACATAATATATTATTATTAAGTACCTCATGACATGTTGTTCGAATTGTAGTACAGTGATTAATTAAATACTTACATTTCAGGTAAGAGGTCTCTCTCCTTATTTTCCTTCCTCTCCCCTATCTCACTTGTATTAAAAAAAACGTAATTTCCTCTCCTCCCATATGTCTCTTTGTATCGAAAAAGGGTATCTCATGACATGATGATAGTTTCTTTAGACGATTAGTTATAATAATATAATTTTATTTATTTATTTTTTTGATTTGCTGTAGGTATCTTAGCCTGGCCGGACTAATCATGAGCTTCCAGGACCCTCGCCTCTAGAACCCTAGAGGAGATAAATCGCGGAATGTGCCTCAGCTGGCTTTGTGGGTTCTCCTTGTCTGTCTGTACACTTCTACGTACAATGGGCCCTTCTCCAAGCCGATGGAAATATTATGAATTTGCGCCCTGCAGGAGTCAAACCCCACGCTGCCACTGGAAGCAAGACTTGCACAGATCGCTCGAACCGATGAGCTGTGAATAACATATATCGTAAACTAAAAAGATGTTAGACAAATCTACACAGTTGTGGGCAAATTAAGGCAGACACTTTTGGCCCGTCCTAATCCACCGTGTTGTGAATCGGAAAAATTTTCCATTCAAACAGGTCCCATCAAATTCATGGTAGATTGGATATTTTTGCCATTATTACACAGGATACGATTTGATAGTATTAATTTCAAGTAGAAAGATTAAAATTTAAGATTTGTGACTGTGACTTATTTGTTTTTATTTATTTTTCATATCCTAATTTTTAAGTTAATGATAGTTGAGGGTATTATTGCCTTTTCAAGTAAATAAAGTTAGATTGTGCAAAAAAAGAAAAATGTGAGATTTGAGATTGAAATTTCTAGATTTGAAAGATTGGGGTTGTCTTTCACACTAACATGAAAGGTAGGGGGCGCCAATTAGCCATTAGAAGAAGTTCATTTCTTTTTTAAATACAATTAGAAGAATTTCATTTAATAATAATATATATACTATTAAAAAAAGAAATTTAAAATCATTTTCTTACTATACCCTTTCATTTGTTAACTATTTCACTTTAATAATTATATTTTCTTGATAATAATATACATTAAATAGGGAGATGCATGAAAACTAATATTTCAAAAAGGAAAATGACTTATATTTTGAGATAGATGAGCAATACAGAACTATCTTTATGACATGAAGATAGTATATCTAAAATTAAATAGTATTAACAAACAAGTATTCTAATATGTTTGTGGTATTTTGCAATCATTTTCTTTGTCACCTGTTTATGCCTTTAAATTTTACTGTTATCATTTGAAAAAAAAAATTATTTTCATTTCAGATACAACTTTGATGGAAAGCGAACCTCACGTGTGCTCTTCCGATCTGCAATAATTTCTCGCAATTATTTTTACAATTATTTATTTATATATATACACAAAATCCTTAGAAAATTGAATGAGGGTATTTGATATGTAAACTAGAATTGTTTTGTATTAATCTTTCTACAAATTTTGATTTCGTTGACTTCTTTGGAAGCAAGCGATAAAACTACTCGCGTCCCCGTATAATAAGTTCATAAAATGTGGTCACCTTAGAAGCACTTTCTAAATATATATAAGTGGCTTGTTTCAATTTCCACTATTCGCTCAATTTAGGTATCACATTTCTAGCCCAAGGTACCACAAAAATTAGCATAGGACGACAATTTTTTTAGTTTCCACATTGACCCTTCTTTTTACATGTTATCTATCTGCTTTCCTCTATCTTCTTCCTCCTGGGTGTGACGGCAGATCAATTAGGGTTTAGGATCGCAAATTCGCCACTTCCTACCAACCCAAATTCTGGCCAATTTCAAGTCCTCGCAAACCTAATTTCCATTCACCACTAATTGTACAAGGTATGTCCTCCTTTCTTTCTCAAAGTTTTCCAAGCTTTGCATGTCCTACTTGTCTTCCACAGCCTTCGAATTTGCGACACAGATTTGGCCGTGTCCGATACGTGTCAACGGCGTGTTGGTGTCGGGTAGGTGTCCGACACCGACTTGCCGACGCCGGAAGTGTGTCCGTGTCTCTTAGCATTAGTGTAGTTATAACATTTCCATAAGCCCTTCTATTATTTTCTTTTAGATATATAAGAACAGAAGAGAATGCTTGCATTATAGAATGTCTGGCGCCTCTTTTTTGGCGGTGCCAGACCCATGTAAATTTGCTAGATTAATATAATGATATTAAATGTTTAAAATATATATATATATATCCATTTATTTTCAAAGCAACTTACAATCATACAGTTGTTTCAGGGACTGTCCTGTGTTTTAGGTAAATCTTTTTGTGATTTTAACAAGAAAAAGTTCTTACAAAATTAAGATGTTGCCTGCTTTTTTCTCATAGTTTTAATGTTTCCTCTATGTTTTTATTTTTGTTTTTAGATTTTGAGATCAAATGGTTTTTTAATTCATGCGGATGCCATTATTGAAGGAGTAAACGGGGCATTACACATTGAGGAGCTTATATTTAAATTTTGCAAAATGCATTCTTCAGATTTTAATGTGAGGATACTGATTGGTTCACCCAAGAGGTATGTTTCACTATATGTTATACCACATATTGAGAAGCATTTCATACTTTCCCTATTTTAGGAAAAGTCAAATTAAATAATGCAATTGGATGCATGGTTTGAAAATTCATTCAATAGAGTTAGGTGAAAATGTTCTTTCACTCAATAAAGGCATCTTCTTCTTCTTCTTCTTCCTTTCCCTTTTTTTAATATATTTTATATTGCTTTACCTGTATGTATGCTTAGATTTGAATATTTGACAATATAATGATAATTTTTCAATTTTGTATTTTCTATTTAATTATTTTTTATTTATTATTATTTTTTAAGGGAGCCATTTAAGACTCGAGGATGTATAGAAGCATGCAAGCCAAGAGGACTTTACAATCCATTTTTACTTGCAAGTTATTCATGGGTATTAAGCTTTTATCTTTATGAGTTCCAAATTTTAGGTTCAAATTTGTTTCGCAACAATCCAAGTTTACGACATAAAACCTTTTGTTTATTTAAGCATGAGAAAGGGCCATTTGAATTTTTACTGGTGTATCTTACGAGTTTTAACAGCAACCATTAGGTCTTTAGAGATCCAGATTTATACAAATCTTTTGGAAAGATTATTTTATATATGTTACAAGTGTATGTATTATATATCAAAAACTCAACCCCGCAAGCATGTCCTTTAGTACATGATTGACTATTTAAATCTTGAAACTCTTACGATAAACAATAATGTCATTTTATATTCTAATTAAATCTAATCATGGCCAACATTCTCAGTTGTTGCATCTATCATAAATAAATTACCACTTGCTTCCTAGATACATAGCTGGAAAGTAGAATGTCCAATGTTTTTAATGAAATACGTGGCATGGGGATATTCTGCTGCCTTCATTTAACTTATTGTTTTCATGAAACACGTGTAAGCTTTCCAAGAGACTATATGTTGATATACAAGCTTCATTGGCCAAAGATCTAATGAATTTTAATTTGTAGTATTTATTGATATTCAGCAGCAAATACCATAGGAAAATTAACTTCATCTCTGTTGCCATCAAATATCAGATGAATATTTATGGAATCAATTGATTCTGACTCAATGCTAAACTTTCTAACCTCTCTAAATCTGATGCTTTTCTTCTTCTCAGGAATGGAATTAAGTGGGTTTGGAAGTATGTGAGAAAAT
Source organism: Nyctanthes arbor-tristis (assembly GCA_963692815.1). Classification (NCBI taxonomy): domain Eukaryota; kingdom Viridiplantae; phylum Streptophyta; class Magnoliopsida; order Lamiales; family Oleaceae; genus Nyctanthes; species Nyctanthes arbor-tristis. Next base: position 1,994 of record CAVNYN010239942.1, on the reverse strand, counting down.
TACCTAATAGATTGGACAGACCAGGTTGGATGAGAGCTGCTCCTTTTATGGAGAACATCATAGCCATTTTCTGAAGCTTGGATGCTACTTTTAATGCTACTATTCTCCCACTATTATCTTCTGGTAATTATACCTAGAATGCCTATAATGCATATAATTCTTGTAAGTAAATGTTTCTCATGTTCTTGATTGTATTCGACATTTCTTGATTTGATTCTTGAATAACTCTAGAATCTGGAAAACAATTTGATCATTTCACTTGTGAAATGTGTTCAAGATGGAGTGGATTCACTTGAGAAAACAAACAGAGGTGGGCTATTAAGGAATGGTTGGAATGGGGACTTTGATAAGAAAGGTGAATGTGGAATCAGCTTCTTGTTCCATGATGTTTTTGGATATTGTCCTATTAATATACAATAATGAGATAGCAAAGATAAATTATGTGGATCTTAAATTAAGTCACAATGACGATTTCTTCTTATACGAGTCTAATTTACATTTTTTTTTTAAATTCTTCCCCTCTTTTTTTATTTTTATTTTTTTATAGATTTTTTCAATTAGCCAAACACGAATTAAAGATATTGGACATGGCCTATTGCCCCCCTCATGTTCATTAATTTTAGGTCCCCTCAAGTATACTATGTCACGGAAATTAAGAATTTGAAGCCTGAACTTGCAAAAGTTGCTAAGCTCAAATTTAGCATAGATGCGCTGATGGGAGTAGCTCTTGGCTGTTTTGCTAAGTTCTGCCCGGGAAATTATCATGTACCCTGTGCCTTAAAAGTCCCGAACTGTAGATGGGACTGCGTAAGTGAACTTGCATCACTAACTGTTTTCCCTCTACTAAGTCCAATCTTATATCTGGCTTACCTATTTTTTGGCATAAAAAACTAATTTGCAGGATGACTTTCTAATGCTATGTCTATTTCACAAATCTACAAAATTTCCAATGAAGAAGTCCAACGTTAAAAAGCACCAGTGTGGTGAAAGTTATTCCTTATCCCCTTAAAGGTATGTAGGTTTTTTACATTTATCATCCTATACATATAACTCATTTTCATCAATTATTTGTGAGTTGGCACTTCAATAGCTGCTTTGGATCGGATTAAATGTGATTTCTCTATCTTTTATATACAAGTATGCTATTTTATTGTAAATTTTTCACTTCAATGTAGCAGAGACACAAGAGTTATTTTGTATGAAACTCATTTTCAAAAGGTTCCATTGCTTTAAATAGAGGGTTTAAAAGAAATATGTGTGCTTTTTCTTTCTTAAGTTCTTTGACCTAGGTATGTCATACCAAGAGCTAATGCATTAGTAATAATTTCTAACTTACATAAATACCTATCTTTGAAATAGTTTCCCTGACCACACGCTCTTCCGATCTGGGCGACCTCCCCTAATGGACCAAAATAAATTGTTTTATGTGGATCTGCTCTATCATCAAAAGAGAAAGTAGTATTTCTTTTCTTTTTCCCTTCTTCCTTATGGTTAAACACCATATTTAGTTGGGGGGAAAAACATGGTTTGAAGAGTAAACATCCAAAAGACTTCATTGGAACCTAATTGTTACTATCTTATTATTTATTTATCTTTTTTCCCCTAATATGCCTACTGAAAGAGAGTACTAAAATCCACCAAATACATAATTTGCCCAAATATAAATATATTGACATATCCTTAAATATTGTTCATATTAGAATTAGAAACATGTTGGCACAGGGTAATTTTCTTTTCTCCTCTTAGTTAATGGTTGTTTTCCTTGGAATTCTTGACTGTATCCTGCCATGTGAAAATGCTGAAGCAATCTAAGTGTCGTATTTTGATTTCTGGCATGTAACATCGACTAATGAAGTTTACTACAATATCTGGTGCAGCTGTGTCCAAGTCTTGGAACCCAAATGTTACTCATTTCATTGCAGCCACAGATGAAAAGGGAGCATGCAGTAGAACATTGAAGGTTCTCATGGCAATTTCGAATGGAAGATGGTCAC